>VZTY01033050.1:0-40562 GCA_013400935.1 Turnix velox
CTATTCTATGATTCTCCCACTAAACTGATGAACAACACTGCTGTTAAAGTGCATTTTGTGCTCTTCTTTGGGTCAAGATTGTTCCTGATACCCAAAAACCTGGTAAAGTGATAATGAACGATTTTTATAAAGTTTATTTCCATTCTGTCATGAAAGATCACATAGGAGATAACATTGTGAAAGCTTAGCACCCTATCTTTCAAGTTTTATCAATCAGAAACCTACCTGATTATTGTACTCCAGAGTTTCTCCCCTACCAAAGACCCTCCATAATTAGTTTAGATTAAAGATATCCATCTTCCATACTTTATTCTAAGCGTGAACTATGAAATCTGCCTATTTTATGATGAGGAATTTATTCTCAAATACTACAACAATGGACAAAAAAAGGAGCTCCTTTGTAAATGTATAACACCATCACATTAAATGTAACTTGTGATGTAACTTAAATGTAAATGTGACAATAATTTCTCATAAAATCCCTTTAGCATTTCTTAACTGGAATTACCACAATTCACAGGACTATTATTTTAATCATAATATAATTGTACAGCAAGAGGCTTGGATCCTTACATTCAGAACTTTTTTTTAAGATGCCACGGATTTGTGCACTGCATACATTTTTGACAGCATCTTAATTAAAAAGGCCTGCAAGGCACCACCATTTCACAACTGAAGAGCAATTTTCATAATTATAATTACACAGAAGCATGCACATAAACTTGGCAATTCCCATCGAAGCCACTAGCTCAGCCTAAACTTAAATTGTTAATGCTCCTTTGCATTGAACCAAACCAAAGGGAGCTGTGAGACCCAATTTTGCTACTAAAGCTGATTATCTGAGATAACACCCACTGAACTGCCAACTTTTGTGGCAGCTGCAAGGTTCATTAAGGGCAAGAATACACATTAAAAAATCTCCAGAAAATAGTAACATTCTTATGAACATTATTCCTAATGGAAACAGTTAAGCCTGCATGGCAAAGAATGTACCTAGGTACAAGGTAGTACCACTGGTGAAGCATTAAACACCTTAAAGATCATCGAGTTCCAACCCCCCCTGCCATAGGCAGGGACACCTCCCACTGCATCAGGCTGCTCAGTGCCTTGTCCAGCCTGGCCTTAAACACCTCCAGAGAGGGGGCATCCACAACCTCTCTAGGCAACCTCTTCCGGTGTCTCACTACCCTCACCATAAAGAATTTCTTTCTTTTGTCTAACCTGAATCTACCCCCTTCCAATTTACATCTATTATTTCTAGTCCTCCCATCACATATCCTGTTAAAAAGTCCTACCCCTGCCTTTCTGTAGCCCCCTTCAGGTAATGAGAAACTACTTTGTGGTCCCCCCTGAGCCTTCTCTTCACCAAGCTGAACAACCCCAACTCCTTCAGCCTGTCTTCATAAGTCAGTTGCTCCAGCCCTTTGACCATCTTCATGACTCTCCTCTGAACCTGCTCCAACTGCTCAATGTCCTTCTTATGTTGAGGACTCCAGAACTGGACACAATACTCCAGGTGGGGTCTTGCCAGAGCTGAGTAGAGGGGCAAAATCACCTCTCTTGACCTGCTGGTCACACTTCTCTTGACGTAACCCAGGATTTGGTTGGCCTTCTTGGCTGCAAGTGCACACTGCTGGCTCATGTTGAGTTTGTCATCAACTGACACTCCCAAGTCTTTCTCTACAGAGCTGCACTCAAACCACTCTCCACCCAGCCTGTGCTTGGTATTGCCCAGTAAGTTATCTTAATGCTGCTGATAATAAGCAATGGAGCCAGACTAACCACCATGGACTGTAGAAACATTGTAGGTGCTCATGTTCTGAACACTTGCCTGCCTTGTGCTGGCCAAGAACAGGGAAAGGAATGACACTGGAGAATCTCCACCAGCACTCTGTGTCTGAATGTGATGGGCTCAGATAGGCTGGCTTGAGAGTCAGACCGAGCTATAGGTTCAGCACAAAACATCCAGAGCACCCCAGGGAGTCTGGCTGCAGTTATCCTGTTACAGGATTGAATCCAAACTCTAATGCTATCCACACTTTTGCTGCGGGTAGGAGCACTCCCTGCCCACTCCTCCCTGCCAGAATGGAATAGGTCAAAACCTAAAACAGTTGCAAAGCTCCAAAGCTTTTCAGAACTTTGGTGTACATGAAGTTTAAGCTGCTGCTCCTGTATAATGACGTTGCAGAAATCTTTGGTCATCATAGACACCAGGTTTGAGCTTCTGCTGTTACACTAATTCACATTTTTCCCACCTTCTACATGGTATTGATGAAATATGAAATGTCCCAGTGCCCCAAGGCATACCAGGTACAAGGCTATCACAATATGTCAAATACACTGTGCACCCTGAACAATTACATTCTCTTTCCCATCTCACCCATCCAAGCAGTCTGAATTGGCTCTCTTAGTCCCTAAGATTCTAATGAACGGAAAAAACAGTTAAATTTTCAGAAAAGAAGTATCACAACTCTCATTTGCACCCTGCAAGTGGAGTAAACCAAGCTCATACAGCACTGCCAAATGACATTTTTTGTCTTTTTTCACAGTCTGAGTGGGATTCAGCACTGATCTTGAAAGGAAAAAGGCTACCAACATATCAAAATTATTCCAGAACTCAGGTATGAAAGCAGAAGATCCTGAAGCATGGTACGTGAATTATAGTAACACAGAGATGTCCCAGTTAGATTATCTCTACAATAAGACAGTCTTTCTGATGCTTTTCTGACATGGTATATCCACTCCTTTGCTTTACACTGACTTCTGGAGCACACAGCCCATCTAAACTAAACAACATTACAAAAAAACCAAAATCCCAAAAAATGAAACCCCTGTTTGTGTATGTTTTTTATGCAGGGTGGCATGGGGAGTGCTTCTAACCTGAAGCATCCTCAGATGCTTCCCAGCGTGAGTAAGGATTGATGAAACTGGAATTTTATTAGAATACCAGAATTATAATATTTCTTACACTAATAAATAGAAGCAAACATATTTTGAGGCCTCCATATGATTTTCAGTACCTGGAATAACTGCATAATGCCACTGTTACATCTATATGCTTTTTGAAGCAGATTGTCAAGGGATTATTTTGACTTGAAGCAGTCTAGTCAATCAAGAAGAGAGCAATTTATATCTCCTGAAAAACTAGCTGCTATCAATAGCTCATCAAGATCTTTAAGGTATTCATCAAAGGCTTCATCATTCTGCAAGTATCTTTCTGCTCTCACCCTTGAAATGCTGCTCAGAGGGAGCAGACTTTCAAGCTAGCAAGAAAGCACATTGGTTAACCTGTAGATGTTCTGTAAAATGGCTGGAAAATTTAAAAAAAATTAAAAATCCCAAAGTAATAAAAGGAAAACCTCTCACATGTTCACCTATCAGAAACATGAAACAGTGTCATGGGAACACACTACTGGATGCAGCTGGTACTCCTTAACCTATCCAAGACACCCCTACATGTCATTGAGCTGTTTCGAATGACACTTGAGGCAAGATCTGGTTGAAGGGCTGTAGAACTCTCAAGAATCTTTCAAAATGAGCCACATACCTGAAGTGCAGAAGCAGCAGCATGCGAGTCCCACACATGACCTAGCTGGGTGATTTCTTTCTGTGGTGATTTAACTCCATTCAGGGCAATTTATGTTTTCTGCAGCAGGTTTATGGGGATTGCAGAAATAAGCCTTCCAAAATCGGATAAAACAATTCTGAAATCTGTTTCTAGTAAATTAATGTGTCCCACTGCATGAAAAAAGACATTTAAGAAGTTCATGGAGACAGAACTCATTGCAATGCACTGTTGGCTGACCTTCATATGCTTCTTCTATTCTGTGCCCCAAAAGGCATTATATGCATGTAATTTCCAATATGGGAACAATTTGAGTTGTAATTAGGCAAATCTCAGAAGGTTCCGCCACTGATTTGTTCATTCTTTCAATATTATTCTATAGGACACACCAAAAACATTACATTAGGTTCAAGTAGGGGACAATTAAGAAAACTTTAATCCTGTTACAAGGGTATGTAAACATATCATCACTTCATAATGGTGTTATTATACTTTACATATTGGGCAGATGGGTCGTATTGGCGTTCTGGCATTTGGTACTGTACATGCTGTCTCCAAATAGAGCTTGCAGTATCAACAGACACATTTCCCATTATCAGATCCATAGGATGATAGTTTCCTGCTAAAAACTGCAAACACAGATATGTAACTGTCAAAAGAAGATTGGGACAACTTATTTTCAATAAGCCTTTTGTTATGATGAGAAAAGCCAACTGACTAACGTTATATTGAGAATAAGTACTTACACTTGATGTTTTTATTTTTTAAATCCTTCGTAGAGTAAGGGAAAGAAATATCTGCAATTTATATGGGATTTGTATACCTTACATATACTGCAAACATAAAAAAATATTAACATGCTTACAAACATTAATGCCTATAGTCATATAAACATTTGAGTGAGGTAAGGGATATATAGGATTCATTACTAGCTGCACTAACTGAAGACTTATTGAAGGTCAGACCTTTTGTGTACTGCTATACATAGCTAAATTTAATGTAAAGATATTGTGAAGCCTTAAATATTAACTCAATATCCATTGTTGTGGAATGTTTTTGCTATTCACTAACTCAAAAAGATAATTTGATCAAAGTAAATTTGAGAAAATTACTCCGATTTCCACATTCAGAAAAAAAGCAACAAATTAATGGATTAAATATTATCTTATTTTTGTCAGATGATCAGTTATCATATCATAAACTATAGAGAGAATCTTTTACCTTTATTTGATTCCTCTCAAGGTAGATCTTTAAATGACAGAATATTATTAGATGTGGAGGAATTCAATATCAACCTACAATTACAGAGAAGCATAAATGGAGAAATTTTAACTCCCAAATTTTGTGTAAATCAAGTCAAGCCAAACTGCTTACAAGATGTAACATGAAACTGGCAATGTTACATGAAGTAGTGCTCCAAATTTATGTTCTACTTGATGTAAATTTAACACTAGTTTTAATTCACAGTTGCACTTATGGTCTCTGTTTTGCAAGATGAACCCAAAGGTCTGTGACCAGTGGAGAAAGACTGGGAAAATGCAGAGCAACAAGGGAAACTATTCTTGATGCCTCTCTTGACATTACTTTGCTGCTGCCAGAAATCAGAGGCATAAGGTCTTCTCAAGCCAGAGATTATTTCTTCATGTTATTAGCCTTTGAGTAATTTTTTTCCATGAATTCATCTAATTGCTTTCTTCAATTCACATAAACTTTCAGGATTATAAGTTCAACTCTGCACTGTTTATTTTGAACTTGCCATCCCATAGCCTTCACAGAAGCCCCTTCATGTTTTGCCTTATGTTAAACAGTGAATAATCATTCCCTGCTCACTAAAATTGAGCCACTTCTGATTCCTAACCATGCTCATACTGGGGAGGAAAGGAGGGATGTACTAGGGAAACCACTGGGATTGCCTTAAGTTTGCCTGAAGAGGCAGCTTTGCTAGAGAAGCACCAAAAACACTAGAGAAGCTCCCAAGCAACAAAAGGATTTGAGATACACCCCCTCCCCATCCCTGCAAAGAGGCTTTATGCTCCCTCCCTTCTCTCTGAAAGGCTGTAGGCACAGAAAGGTACAATAATGTGGGGTATTTAGAGTTCCTAGGAAACCCCCATGAGCAAAAAATGAAACTGGAGAAGAATTTCCTGGTTTTACATAGCCCACAGACTCTTGTTTCTCAGTAGTTTTTGGTGGTTGCACTAATGACAACAGGCAGAAGAACATGTTGCCTGCTGCAGGCTAGAAGGATTGAGATCTCTCCTATGTCCTATTGTCCCTGCCCGTGGCAGGTAGGTTGGAACTAGACGATCTTGAAGGTCCCTTCCAACCCAAACCATTCTATGATTCTATGCTTCTAGTCTCCTCGATCATCCAGCAGCGTAAATTAGCAAAATGGTGCACTAAGAGGACTTGAATAGATTAAAGTTTCAAAACAAACATCATCTGACTGCTTAAGTAAATAATCTTATAAAAGTTAAAAGCATTTGCGCTTTTAACTGGAAAAAAACATGTTTTTCTAGGTTGCTGTCTAAGGAATAGCTCTTCCCTTGGAGCTGTGCTGGAGGATCAAGCCTCTAAACAAAATTCAAAGAGTTATAATTCAAAGAGTTTAAGGCAGACCTCAGCTCATCTATACAGCACATGTGTACGTGCGGGCTGTCAAAAACACTCCTTTAGAAGGAGAGCAGGTTGTGCAGATTTAGCAGGTGAAACTTCATCTGTAACAGGAATCTTCCAGGCATTAACCAGACAGGGATTTAAACAAACCATTCTCCTCCTCCTCCTCCACAAAGTGAATCATATCACATCGCTGGTATTTGGGCACAGCCAGGCGAAATGCGTCTGTTTTTCCAGCTGAATCTGTCAGAGTCAATGGGATGGTAGCATCCAGTGACGCCGAGCCAGCACAAAATGGTGAGAACAAAAGAATGAGTCCTCCCTACCAACCAAAACAGAGCACAAACAAACAAACAAAAAGCTCTCGCTCATTAGGCTGATGCATGATTCCCAGATTAAAAAAAGAAATGAAAAAATTTACTTCAGTTTTCGTTGCTGACCTCCCGACATGGACTGTCACATGCAATTACTCTCTGTAGGTGTTTGACTGAGCATTATTTCTTTTGCAAAAAAAAGAAACCCTTTCTAGCTCCACTGTCCAGCCTTTGAAGGGGCTTTGTGTCTTCTAACTTTTTTTCTTTTTAATACAACAGCAACTTATATGTATTTAAGAGAAAATTCCTACATCACATTGACTTATTGGCAAATAGGCTAAGGCTAAAATGGAGAAGACACAGTAGGGAAGTGGTTAAACTTCTGCTGTTATTAAGGGCTGCAGCAGAATATAATCACAGAATCATAGAATAGTTCAGGTTGGATGGGACCTTAAAGATCATTGAGTTCCAACCCCTCTGCCATAGGCAGGGACACCTCCCACTACATCAGAATGCTCAGTGCCTTGTCCAGTCTGGGCTTAAACACCTCCAGAGAGAGGGTGAAGAGCAGAAGCAGGAGGGAAAACCCTTATCCCCTGAACTGCTCAGGACTGGGGCCTCATGGATGTCAGAGAAAGGATGTACCCTGAACTGTGGTCGGCAAATTACAGTTGCTGCCCCTGAGCTCTGCTTCAAGTCACTTGGTGTGAGCAGAGGATGAAGATGTAATGCTAAAATGCTACTCACTTACTTCATCTTCAAAAAATTAACCATTACTTGAACTGTAGCACAGAGTGCAAGAGAGGTCCTTAAGTGTATAGGGCCCAAATCAACAATGAACCCCATCAACCTGACATTAGATGTACTTTGTTTAAATTAGTGTGGTTACTGGCAAACAGCAGGGCACATACTTTACTGTATTGGATATAAGTAAGTATTGAATATTGAAAACACTTTGATTTGTTAAACTGACCTGAAATGTCAAAAGATCTTCCAGATCTAGTTTAGTGAATCATAGAATCATAGAATAGTTTGGGTTGGACCTTAAAGATCATCAAGTTCCACCCCCCCGCCATAGGCAGGGACATATGAAATCTTTTGTACATTGACTTTCTGTTGATTCCAAATTTTCCGTAGCTTTCTTAGTTTTTCATACACATGCAAAATTTTAATCATCTAATACATTAGATCTCTTTTTTAGCTCCTCTGATATCTAAATTTCTCTGTCTTGCTCTCTGCTCAGCAAAGATGTTATTTCTAAAGAAATGACCTTTCAAAAAATTGTATCAGTGCCTGTCTTGGTCTGATTTCATCTGCTTTTTGCAATACAGTAGAATAAACAAGAGCCTCTTGTAGAGGCTCTCAGACATCATGATTACACCCCTACCAATAAACCAGGCAGATCCAGGCCCTGTTCTCTGGCCCTTGAAGCAGAATCATGCTGTCATAACATGGCCACATGCACTTATTAAACACTCCTGGCTTCTAAAATAGGGAGGCTGCATCCAAACTGCCTTTTCGATGGTCCTTGGCCCAGGATAACTCCTGAACCAGGAATAGTAAGGTCAAAACCATGTCAAGGGCAACTCTAACAATTTCATGACAGAAACAATGGCATTCAGGGCCAAGGCAACCTCTGGCTCTGTTAATCTGTGAGTATAGACACATCAAAGGGATATGGCTAGTTGCCCAAGAGAGATAGCCCATTCTTGACTGCACCCTACAGCCAACACTAACACAAGTGTTAGTTAGGGGAAGTGTTAGGCAGGGGAAGGATTTTTAATATGATATTGGATGGGAGGACTAGAAACAATGGATGTAAATTGGAAGGGAGTAGATTTAGACTTGACATAAGAAAGAAATTCTTTACAGTGAGGGTGGTGAAACACTGGAACAGGTTGACCAGAGAGGTTGTGGATGCCCCCTCTCTGGAGGTGTTCAAGACCAGGCTGGACAAGGCACTGAGCAGCCTGATGTAGTGGGAGGTGTCCCTGTCTATGGCGGGGGGGTTGGAACTCGATGATCTTTAAGGTCCCTTCCAACCCAAACTATTCTATGATCTGGGAGCCCAGGGCTTACTCTGCCCTTGGTCTGCTGCACTCTTAAAGCCACCTCACTGTGTCCTTAAAAGCATGTGCAATAGCACCAGCACCTTGCTGCTGGACTGTTTTGTTTCTTGCTGACACTTGCTGCTGCTCCCCCTTTTCTCCCCAGTGTCCTCCAGCCCATGCCATCACCTGCAGCTTTTTTCCAGAGCCTAAAAATTTAGGCTAACAGAGCCTGCAAGTTTAGGCTAAGAGAGCCCTATCTCTGAACAAAGTTTAACAAGGCTGAGCATGTTCACAGCACGTGTCCCACTGAAGCCAAGAAAAGCCACAGGAACACAACTAAAGGAAGAATCTGCTCCAGCAAGATCTGAATCTGCAGCACACTCTATTATGGCAACATGATGAGATTATGTTGCTAACAGTGCCTGAAATATCTGCTGCTGAAAGATAGATTCATATTAACAGCATGTGCCGTTTATTTGGGAGCATTGTGATAAAAACAACTGTCATATTGCTAGAAGTTTGATGCTTTATAAAGGCTGTGTGTCATGCAGCAGTCTTATATCAGTGGGAGAGACTGAAATGATGCTTCTTGGCTTCAGAGAGGGAAGTCCAGTGCTTAATCTGGAAAAGTTACAAAATCCCATCATTTCTCATTATACTATCTACTTTTTTGTCCTCGATCTTGTGACATCTACCAGCACATAAGGTTATTGTCACTTAGGGGTGTCATAAGCTTGATGTAATGGCATAGTCCCCCACTGCTCCTTCCATTCAGCTGAAGGTCATCACTCCTTGCACTAATGTGACAATTGACTTGAGCTCTGAAGCCCAGTTTACACACAGGTGCTTCAGAGGGGTAGTACTTCTTTTGAGGGCAACTGCCTGTGGAGACTGAAATCCAGAAAGCAGAACATTTGTGTGAAAAAAAGTGAGTTCTGGATTCACTACTCACAGACTTCAAAGCAAACCTACATTACTGCATGTGGAAGAGAAGGGTGCGCCATCTGCCCTTTCTCTTAAAATTTTCCTGATTAATCTGGCATTTTGTTTCTGTCTCTAAGAGCAATCTAAAAATCAGGAAGCAATAAGACTTTCCCGTTTTCCTCCTTTTACATGCAGCTTGGTGGGCACAACATGTCCAAAGATGGGAGATGTAGGGTCTTCTCTGAAGGAGGTAGGCATGAGACCCTCACCACCCACAGCTAACTACTGTCATTACTCATAAATAAGGAATGACACATAGCACCATTTTTATTGTCTATTTTTCAGTTGAGCTGGCCATGTCAGCTGTGTTTTCTGTGGCAGCTTATGGACAGATTGCTTTGTGTATGCTGATGGGATCAAGCACATCTTTTTGGCCAGGGGATCCCAACTGGATTTAAGCAGAAGGGCTTCCATTTGTTGCTCCAGCATCTGCAGGATGAGAAATGTAGGTGTATTGGAGCTTTATGTAAAAGCCAGAATGGATATAAACCCACTAAGATTAGGCACCCAACTATGTCAGAAGTTGCCTTGAGGTTCATCCTCTTGAAGTCAGCACCTTCCTTTCTGGAAAGACCTATCCTCATGGTTCATGTTCTTCAATAGTTACAATCAAATTTATTTAAACAGGGCAACACTTCCTTTGCTTACTTTATTTAAAGTAAAGATGAGGAAATAGATATTTAGCTAACAAAACAAGTCTAATTTTTGCCTGCTGCAATAATTCCCCACATTAAAAGGAAACTTTTCAACTAAGGTTTATCATATTCACATTTATTTTGGTAATAATAAATAATAATTCTGGCCTCCTGACTCAATTATCTTGTTTGCTATTCTAGCAGTTTGCTCATAGGATTGCTGAGTAGCTTTTTTTCCTTTTGCCACACAGTTGATCAGTTCTCCAAAGGTGACCATTTTAGGAATGTCTTCTCCATAAGAAGAGGACAGATCTAAAGCTTAACTCTGCAATTAGAACTGGATCCAGAACAGCAGTCTGATCTAGGTGACATTATAGTGAGGTAAGTGCTTTCGAATGAAATGTCCTCTCTAGGACTGAAATGTCTGGAAATTTTCTTTAGAACTACACAAAAACTACCATTGCCAATGGAAAGCAGTAAGTTGAAGCACCCCAACTTCCTCAATAAGAACTGCCCAATCCCCAAAACCCCTGAAGTTTTTTATTCTGTGAGCCAAGTCGGATCCTTCCTTCTGTTTGGACACATCTCAGAACCTTGGTTCTGTTTGTTGTTCTTCACCACGCCACAGCACTGTGCCATACAACACTTCATGGTTATTTTACAATAATTAATGTAATACCAAAGGGCAAGGAGGGGTTGTGGCTGAAAATTAATGCTATAGCAAAGGCACATTAATCACAGCTTTCTACAAGCCAAATTAACTACAGAAGGTGGTGCTGATAACATGACAAGAATTAACTACAGAAAGCTGCTAAAAATATGTAAATATAGTCTAAGCCTTTGGAAATTTTTGTCTTGCAAAGATTTCAAAAGAACAAAACAATGATTTTGGTTATAGAGAACTACATTTCAACTTCTTTTTCTATGCAGTATTAGAAACAGAAGTTCATCCCAAAAATACCTTAGTAGATATAACTTTCTGTTTATAGATTTCTAAGCAGGATCTTATCTGTGAAGGAAAAAAAGTGCTTTCATTTTTGATGCAAACCTGTTGCCTACAGATGTACATTTATTAACTAATGATTATTGATTGCTACACATGTGAAGCTAGAGTAAAGGAAAAAAAAACCCCAACTTCCTCAATATAATTAACTGCACTATTTTTCAGCTAAAAATCACAATATCCCTAACATTTGACAACCATTTCTTTTGAATAATGAACCTGGATCGAAGTAATCCCAAGCCCAGACACAGGCTGGGTGGAGAGTGTCTTGAGTGTATCCCTGAAGATAAGGACTTGGGAGTGTCAGTGGATGACAAACTCAAAATGAGCCACCAGTGTGCACTTGCAGCCAAGAAGGCCAACCAAATCCTGGGCTGCATCAAGAGAAGTGTGACCAGCAGGTCAAGAGAGGTGATTTTGCCTCTCTACTTGGCTCTGGTGAGGCCACATTGAGCTGTTGGAGCAGGTCCAGAGGAGGGCCACGAAGATGATCAAAGGGCTGGAGCAACTGCCCTATGAAGACAGGCTGAAGGAGTTGGGGTTGTTCAGCCTGGAGAAGAGAAGGCTCAAGGGGGACCTCAGAGTAGCTTCTCAATACCTGAAGGGGGCCTACAGAAAGGCAGGGGTAGGAATTTTAATAAGGTATGTGATGGGAGGACTGGAAATAATGGATGTAAAAAGGAAGAGGGGAGATTCCGGATAGATATAAGAAAGAAGTTCTTTATGATGAGGGTAGTGAAACACTGGAAGAGGTTGCCCAGAGAGGTTGTGGATGCCCCCTCTCTGGAGGTGTTTAAGGTCAGGCTGGACAAAGCACTGAGCAGCCTGATGTAGTGGGAGGTGTCCCTGCCTATGTCAGGGGGGTTGGAACTCGATGATCTTTAAGGTCCCTTCCAACCCAAACTATTCTATTACTCTATGAAAATTCATCTTTTGTGCTTCATTCTAAAAAAACGCTGCACTTGCAACCATAATTGAGAAGTCAGTGAAGCCAGTGGAAAGACTTGGACTATGTTGCAACAGTTCCCAGGAGAAGTATTTTTACTTTCCTGAGATGGAAGAAAGCAACCACTATGCATAAAACTTGCTCATACAGTGGGCGTAAAGCAAGTGTGTTTATCTCCAAAAAGAAATGAGGCACAAAGGACCTTTCATTTGCAATTTCATTTTTCCAAGAAACTCATACAGTAACTAAATAAACCCCATAATTTCATTAAGTGGAAGTTCTAAGCTGATTCTTCCAGGAAGCCAATTAACAATTCCGTGGCCTTTGTATATAATTCACCTGCCATAGTTTACACATCCGAGATTTAGATGTCTAACCCTGAACTAATCTTGAGGTTCCCTTTATGATCAAAGAGAGAAGTGGCCACCTCTGAGAAGCTATTTATCTTAATCTATGGAAGATAGAGCAGTCAGGGCTATATGCTGGAGATGCCAAACTCTCTGTCTGGGAGCTGAAGTTGAATATTTCAATTTTCAGATACAACTTTAGGTCAATGGGCTTGGTGAGTCTTACTGTAAGACTGATGCACAGATATTTAGATCAATAAACCATACAAGAACATATCAGCCTAAAAAACACAAAAGATCTGTGCTTTTCACTAGCACACAAAGTAAAAAAGAAACTCTGATTTAGCTTAAAACCTGAAGAACCCACTTAGGTGCTCACTATTTTTTACAGAGTATTGTAGAGAAAATTGTGAAGAAAAATCTGGAAGATGAAGTGAAAAAAAAAACAGAAAAAGGCAAGATTTCCTACAGAACATTTTTACTTCTAGAAAGGGATTCAGTAGAAGTTAATTCTTCACTGAATTTCACTGCACAACAAAACTGGAAACATCTAATCAAAAACCCAATCTTCCTTCAAGCATATTAGCTTAGAACTCATTTCTTAACCAGGCTAAAACATTTTTTAACAAAATTTCTTCAGATTTAAAAGACCTTTTGGCATTAAATTTTCTGATACTTTCTGCATGTGTATGTGTGGGAGAAAGGGAGAGAGTCCATTTGTGTTATCAAAAATTATGTGAGAGATTAAAATCAAGCCCTGACATGTGAGGCAAAACCAGATGTTTCAACCCACAAAAAGGTTTTCATGAAATAGTTGAGGTTTTGTTTTCCTTCCAATGCAAAAATGAAAATAAATAGTCATCCTTTGAGATTTTTTTTGGGGGGGTAAACAGAAACCACCAGAAAGGCTTTTTTTAGCCTGAATTGTTCTGGTTGTATCACAGGCACTTGGATCCTCACAGCCACAGGAATGGTGAATGGTGGAGACAAACCAACCATCCCTGCAATCATTTAATGACACTCTTTGCCCAGTTATCAAATGTGAGAGGAGGAAGAGGAAAGGGGAAACAGCCTGGCAGAATCCACTGTCACTCTGTGAATGCAGAACAGCTCTACTGCCCTTGGAAACATTCCTCTGGATTTACACTGGAGTAAATTAGAAAAGCATTCACTGAAAAAATATAAAACTGTTTACAGTTTTAATAGGAAAGAAGGTTAAAAATACAAAGAAAACAGTGAAGCATCTTTTTCACATTACCAGTGTTTTTAAAACTCTATCAGACTTAAATTTAGCTTTTAAATGTAGGTCAGAATCAGAACCAGGTTTCAAATTCACTAACCCGCCCGTGTTTTGTGCTTTCTGCTACAAAGAGGGGTAAGTTTATTAAATCAAAGTTCATGGAACTGGAATCTATAAACCCAAACTTACATATCCTGGTCATTGCTCAGTGTTGATTTGTTTTGTGATGATTTAGAATCATCACGAGGCAAAACAGTGTCTGAAAAGGAACACAAGGGAAAAGTGGGGGAAAAAAAAGGGGAACTTCTTAGTACACTCAAATGCTTCACCAGAAGAAATGTGTAGAAATTTATCTAACACAGAGAAATCTTATTAGTCCTTGGAGAATGTAAGTGCTATATTCCTGTAAAATTTGGAGGTGACCGAATAACCTCATGCTGGACCAAATACAGGCCCATTAAAATTGCTGGGAATCTCTCCATTGACTACAACAGGCTTTTGGATCAGGTCCTTTTTCCTTTTTTAGGCAAGGGAACACAAGATGGGGTGAAATCCTATCCCCACTGAAGTCAATGGGAGTTTTGTCACTGACTTCACTTGGACAAGGATTTTACTCCTCCTCTGTTATCAGAATATAAAGTGTGTTTTCCGGATCTTATCTGCTGGTTGTAAAAGGCTACAGGAACAATGAAACTGTAACAGCACCCAAAACAGAGAATACATCATGAAATGACAACACCACTGTGTTTCCAAGTGGTATGACATACTCAAAATAACCATTGTGATGGACTTTGAAAGAGCACAAGTGTATATGAGAGCTTAAATTACTCACATTACCTGCCAACACTTCATATTGCAAACTGTGGCATAGAAATTCTGTGGCATATAAAAAATCAGGAGTCAGGTTTAGAAAAGGGACTGACCTGCCTACCCAGTCTGCTGGCATTTCTGCAGATGGTTAGCTTGTTAAAGTTGCACAAAAGATCTCTGAAAAAAAATGTTTCCAGCCTGTTTTCCACCCTTGACTTTCACTCTCCATGTCCAAATTTTAAAAAAATATTAAAACCTTCAACCAAATCATTTTTCCTTAATTTTATCTTAGACGTGGATTCACAAAAAATCAGTGAGTGGATGGACATCCAACTTCACCCACTGTTAGGTCTAGTGTTTTTGGAGGAAAATGGTAGGTTGCAGATCTTTTGGAGCAGTCCTTGCACTGTTTCATCACAGGGTCAATGTAGTCATCGGTCTGGGACAATGGATGCATCTTCAATGTTCACTTTCCATCAGTGTAAAGCCCTTGTGTAAACACAGCTCCATTTTGAACCCTGGAGCCCTTAGGAAGAGATGAGGAGGTGCAGAGGTCCCTTCTCTCCAATGCCCAAATGACGTTGGACCTGACCTGCTTGTTCACTAGGAAACACACTGGAAAGCATAAAAAGGCACACAACAAAATGAAACATCTGAAATCTCTTGCATTCTAGATGCAGGCACATTAAAAAAAGGAAACAATAACAAGTGCTGTCTTTTTCAGCACAGATTGCAGATCAGAGACTTGGGAATGGGCCCCAGATGAGAGAGACAGGATGCAGCTGACGATGTACTGACTCATGTATCCACTGACAAGTAGCAGGATTAAAAGAGGGCGTAAAGATGCCACAACTCTGCGTGAGGAATTCGTCAGCCAAGGCAGACACAAGCGAGAGCATCAGCAAAGCCAGAGATTCCCAACTGGTGAAGCACGAGCCTAGAGCAGACGTGGGGCTGTGATGAGACCAGGACTATCATAGACAAGTAAAACAAATCATAGAATCATAGAGTAGAATCATATAATAGTTTGGGTTGGAAGGGACCTTAAAGATCATTGAGTTCCAACCCCACTGCCATAGACAGGGACACCTCCCACTACATCAGGCTGCTCAGTGCCTTGTCCAGCCTGGCCTTAAACACCTCCAGAGAGGGGCCATCCACAACCTCTCTGGGCAACCTCTTCCAGTGGTTCACTGCCCTCACTGTAAAGAACTTCTTTCTCACATCTAGCCTGAATCTACCCCCTTCCAATTTGCATCCATTATTTCTAGTCCTCCCATCACATATCCTATTAAACCCCCTTCAGGTATTGAGAAGCTACTGTGAGGTCCCCACCGAGCCTTCTCTTCACCAAGCTGAACAACCCCAACTCCTTCAGCCTGTCTTCATAAGGCAGTTGCTCCAGCCCTTTGGTCATCTTCATGGCCCTCCTCTAGTCCTGCTCCAACAGCTCAATGTCCTTCTTATGTTGAGGGCTCCAGAACTGGACACATTACTCCAGGTGGGGTCTCACCAGAGCCGAGAGGAGTGGCAAAATCACCTCTCTCAACCTGCTGGTCACACTTTTCTTGATGCAACCCAGGATTTGGTTGGCCTTCTTGGCTGCAAGTGACCAAACTGTGCCCAGTAGAGGTGACTGGCACATGCCAGGGTCCATGCTGGCAGACTCATAGAAAGAGTAAATCATGAGTCTCAGCCCTCCCAATTCTCCCCCAGGCCACCATCTCACTGCTGCTGTCACCAAATTGAATGGTAAGACTAGAGGCTAATGGACAAAGAAACAGAAACAAGGACAGCAATAAGGTTCCCTGAGGTGCCCAGTATGGAAAATTTCTGCAGGTAGATCCAGACGTAACAAGTCTGGGAAACACTGAGCAAAGTTGGGAGGAAAGAAGAATGGAGAGGCCAAAACAAAACAAGAGAGGAGGGATATGATGTCCAAGAGATAGCCTGGGGGCATTATACAGGGTGTAGTGAAAACGGAGTCACTGTGAAGTGATTTCAGGAGTCAAGTGCAAGCTTGGAGAATCATATGGGAGTGATGATGACTTTGGTTGGCTTGTTGTGACATTCCCAGACTACAACAAGGGGAATGTAAATCAATGCAGTAGTGTTTGAGGGACACATGAGAGTGCACAAGGATGAATAGACCTGCAAAGCAGTTTGCCATTATCACTAATCGTGGACTGTCAAATATGCAGACCAGTCTGAAACCCCTTTTTTCCCTCCCCCCTACTTTTTTCCTGGATGTGATTTTGGCAGCTGGTTCTCTGGTAATCAAATCTCTTAGTCACTGTCTGTCACTATTAAGCCAGTGTTCGTTCACACTGTAATTGCATCCCATGTGGAAAGTTACTCCTGAAAGCTGCCTTTGATAATTGCTTTTTCTTCTTTGTACTGGACAATCATTAAAGACGTGGGCACAAGTGAAACAATAGACTGTTAGGATTTCTTTCTGACGTACTCATGTGGATGTGATCCAGTTGGCCATTCATGGTATTCTAAAGACAGTGTATATTTACCCACCCAGCTCAGCTCCAAGGTAAGCACCTCCACTCATTGCTAGAGTGCTGACAGGGCTTTGTTTAGTTTTGCTGTAATTAAGTGAATTCTGCCACAAAAATTACCTTAGTTAACTGCAGGGGTATGCACAGGAGAAAGATTGACACCACAGAGGTAGACTGTGCATCATGATGCTACAGGCATCATGATACAGCAGCAAAAAGCAGAGAGGGAATAAAAAACCCCACCTGAATTCCATGATAAAAATAGAAATGCTAAGACAGCAGCATTGCCTCCACACACGGTTTGGTAAGGACCATATGCAACATGTCCAGCTTTGGAATTCACATTTTAAAACAGACCAAAAGTTTTAAAGGCTCTGGAAAAGAAATCTTCAAACAAAGGATGTAAAGAGTTCAATCACTTCAGGCCCTCAAAGAAACAGGGAGCAGTGTTTAAAGCTTCTGAAGTGGAGAGGCATGATATGAGCAACCCCTTCGCTGTATCAGAGAAAGGCCCTACAGGACCAGTTGGCTGAGAGAGCAAAGTAGAAAAATGTAAACTGAAAATAGGACACAAATTCCTTACAGTGAGAGAGTAATTAATCACTGGAACATATTACTCAGAGAAGTGGTAAATTCATCATCACTTGGAGCCTTTAAATGTAGGCTGGATGTTTAAGTGACATGCACTAGGAGTTCAATGGCAAGTCAGCAACAACAATATCATTCACTTGTCTGAGTGTAAAATAATTCCAGCTCTCCAAGCTGCAAAACTACTACCCTGGAACTGGTGGCCCTTGTTACACAGTAGGTCAAACATACTGGCACAGTGGTTCCTTGCCCTAAAACCTAGGAACCCCAAATCTCATCAGAACTTTTGTTTGTCAGTTTGCCTCTGGCTTGATTATGCTGCACATCATGCACATTTAATGTGGTCCAGTTTAGCTGTCAGTAAAGTTTGCAGGTAAAGACAAACTAGAAAAGAAAAGACCAATCTGCAGAGTTCATTTGCAACAATTTGGACTCTGAAATGTTGTACCTCATAAGTGCCAGTTACTCTGTCATAGTACTCCAGTAATTAATTATAATTTCAATTCTCACTATATTTTTTGAATCTATGAATAATTTGTTGGCAAATTCATCAATCTCACTGCTTCAGATGGTAGAATATAAAAGCTTCTGTACTTTGTTAATCAGGAAGACCCAACAGGCTTAACAGAGACATCTTAAATTTAGCTTTCCCTGTTTGACTGAGTGCATTGCCTTAAATGGGAATTTTCAATCTGTGGAGCTGTAGTCCCTATTGACCACACCAGCAGAAAGTAATTCTATAAGGGAAGTATTGCTGGATAATTTTATAAGATAAATCAGATCACACAGAGAAGATAAATCCAATAATATAGAGAAGACAAACCAAATCAATAAGTTGACTCAGATCTCTGACAGTTCAAAACTGAGTTTTGATATGTCAGGAATGCAGGATCCTCAACATTGTTGGGTCAACAAAACAAACAAAGAAACTTTTGAGGACAAAAAGCAGAAGTCTATGAGATGCCAGAAACAGGAAAGAAAAAAGGGAACGATGAAGCAGCTGCCTGTTAAACAAATTCATGGTTTTGTGTGTGGTAATTCTTTATGAAACATAAAGGCAAATTGAATTCTGAAAAGTAAAATTGTACTTCATCAGGCAGTGCAGGTGTCAATCAGTTTCTATTTATTTCATGTATCAAATCACAGTACAGAACAAGTAACAAAAATACTTGGATATTTCCCAATTCTGACGTTGGGAAAACTGCAAGAGAAATTTGCTAGTAGGAAACATGTAGGCAAAAAACTGTGAAAGACAGTGAAGAATTCTTCAAGACCTTGTTAAACAACCCTAAAGTACCTGATCAACAAAAAGACTGTCTTGAAAGCTTGCCTTGGTTCAGTGATACACTGAATGTTCAGATTTTCATGTTATTCCAGAAATGGAAAAATATATCAAACATAAACCAAATCATACAGATTAGTGGATTACTGAGTGACAAAGACACCCAAATGCTTAATAGCAATAAAAACTAAGAAAAAAAGGAAGTAAATATCTGTTTTCTGTTTAACCATGATGTGTTTTAATCACCTATGATTAGATTTTTATTTCAAAGAGGGGCAAAAAAGTTGTTCCAAAGAAATTAGATAATATCTACTACAGATGAATGTTTTAAAGCCATTAGGCTGGATAACCTGAACTCAGGAGTCATAAAGGACTTGCTCATTTGTTTCTTTCTTCAACTAAATCCCAGAACACCAAAGAAGTCAGAAAATAGCAGACAAATGACCATCTTGTGCAAACATTTGAGGGGCAGACTGTACCTACCAGAGTTACGATACTGATTATCCTGACAGCAGCCTCAAATAAAAGAATAAAAAACCACATATGGAATTCAACTGATAATAAAATAAAGGACAATAACATAATGAATACCAGACAACATGAAACTCTTTATGGGAAATAATGTTGCTTAAACAAACTCGAGTTCATTCTCCAAGCCTTGGGGTTTTTTTTGGATAAATGTAACTGTGTAGATGCAATCAAATTTTATAGGGTGTTTGACTTGGTACCACACAACATTGTGATATAAAACTCAGCAGTATACAGCACTAAGAAACCACAACCAAAATACAATGAGAAATAGCTCACTGATATAGCTCAAAGGATTTGCAAGCAATGTCACTAAATAGAACTGTTTCTAGGAGGGACACAAAATGATGGCTATAAACCTGAGACTTACTCCACGCTATCCTCAACTATTTGAAAGGAAATATGAAATTATTGCTGATAATTTCTGTGCATGATGTAAACGACAGTTGGAAAGGCAGGCAAATGTGGGGAGAGGACAGCCAGACTAAAATAAACTGCTAGGTAATCTGTGTTTGCTCAAAGAAAAGGCTTTTCATAAATTCATATAAATCAAGAATGATCTTCTGGAAAGCAGAAATTCTGAGATGGATTTTAAAGCTAGAACAGGCTGAGCTGAAGTCCCAGAATTAATCTATAGCAAAATGCTGCTGCTGCAGCCCTGAGAAATATGTTAAGGTGATGTTTTCTAAGATTTAACTCCCGTGTCTTTGGGTGGGACAAAGATATATCACTGGATAACATTCTGACATTTTTGAAGAATGTTGCACTACTCTTTTTTCCCAATCCTCCCATGCTCCACAAGCACAGGAAGAGACAGAAGAATTTTACTATGTTTAGCATCAATTGTATTTATTAAAAATCATCACATTTGTAATTTGGTGATACCACAACCTCACAAGAATAAAGTAAAAGACTGCAAGAGTGTCCTTTAATCCATTGAAAAATATGAAGACACTCGCTGGAAATAGCCAAAACACACAAAAAAATTGTGTATTTAATTAATTTTAATACTTAGATAGATCAAACAGATGAATCAATACATGAAAAAGGTGAATCACCTGAAAGTAAAGTTCAGTGTTTTACTCCCATGATTTGGCCAGTCATGACTTTTGGGCTCAGAAAGGGGTTAACTGAGTTACACATAAAGAGGCCAAACTAGATGATCTCATGGTCTCTACTGAGTCTAAACACTATGGAACAGGACTTTGTGATTGGAATGAGATGTTCTCAGATGGGTAATCCCAAATTGAAGCATTAAAAACACATCACTGGAGAGGTTCTAATAAGCACATGAAAAGCTGTTGAATTTAAACTTTTGTGACTTCGAAATTACTGATCCAAATTTCTGAGATTTTTGTCAGTTTATATTATATTCCCTTTGAGGCAGGATTATTTCTCAAGTATCTATAAAATACCTCATGCTGGAGCTACTTGGAAATTTCCTTTCTCACCATGGGAAATTTTGACTTTTCATCAAAAAATGAAAAATGAAAAAAATTCCATTTCCAGCCAAAAAGCTATTTTTCAGGGGAAACTTTTTTTCCCAAGAGTGACTATTTTTTCACCAAAATAAATGGCTCTGTCAAAAGCAAAACTTCCATCCAAAAACAATTTCAACAGAAAATTTTCAGCCCACCATATCTATAATACTGGTGGTGCTATAAATAAACAAACCAAAAGCACATTCACTTTAATCAGCTATGGGCCAGATAAAATAAATAACTCCTCTACTTTACCCTGAAGCTTATTAAATTTGATATGTGTGGGATGTTTTATGGAGGGAAAAAGGTTATCTCTGCTTTGTATTCTGTAGCTATGAAACTGCATCACCTTCTTATCTCCTGTCTGTCTAACAGTGGTGACTGACATTTGGCCTTTAGCTTAATTGTGAGGGGAAAAAAGAAAATTCAATTTGTTAATTTGTTTTCTACACATGGAAAAGCTAAATAACCTAAGTGTGGAGATGTAAGTTGTGCTACCTTACTACTATTGATTGAGCAGCTTGCTGGAGAGCAGGAAGATCTGAAGTTACATCCCATACCTTGGAGATGATCACAGAACTTGTTGCCAGCCAGGACTGACATCAAATGTACTCAGTTGGTCAGGTTATTACTAAGTATACTGCAAGCTGAAAGAATCTGGAATCACCTGCAATATGGAAAGAATCAGCCTAAATTCTTCCATGCTGATTTCCAACTTTGATTTCTAATTATCTTGCTTTGACTTATTTGTGTCAGAATTCATATAATTTGCTCTACAGTCAGTTGTTTCTGTTGTTGCTGAATTAACAGTTTTATTCTGCAGTTTATCTGGTGACAGCACAGTATATTTCCAGAGCAAAGTGCTTGTAAACATCATTTTACCTCTGCTAAACAATATAGACTGCCTTATAACTTTTTCTTCTCAATATAACAAAAGCCTTTTTAACTGAAGAGTGCCCAAGAACTTTATAGGACAGTAGCTCCTTATCTGAAGGTCATATATTTTAGGTATGCAAGAGGAAAAAGAAGCACAGAGGTTATGTACAGCAGAGTGGAGTGCACTCAAATGTTAGAAGGCACATGATCACCATCCCTCCAGTGCTGATACCACTTCTTGTTCTGGCAGAAAAGAAATCAGTACAAATTCTTCCAGGTTCCAAGACAAACCCATAGGAAAAAAAGAATAAGAAATGCATGTGAACAGCTCTGAGAGAACGGGCAGGAAGTTAAAGTGCTGGCTGTTAAATCTCATTAGATAAGACTATTGGGATTGGCTAGCAGAAAGGAGAAGAAAGATCATGGCTGCTCTCATGGATGAGGGCAGGCAGGTTTCAAGGGACTCTGGAATAACTGCACAGCCTGAAGAGGTGACCCTGAGCTCTTTCTTCTTCTTTCTAACCCTCCCCCTCTGGTCTTTCCTACACTATTTCCAAATCACTCATTTTTTCCAATAGATGATTGGATTCCATTGAAGGTGATCCATCAGCCTGCAAGTTGCACTGCAGAAATGATTGAACTTCCAGACCAAGCTCTTGTTGGCAACATTGTCTTTAGGAGTTAACTACCCATAGCTGCAGCAGTACGTGTAGCTCCCCCTGAAGGCTGAGCTCACATTCCCACCCACAAAATGAAGCATCCCTGAAAAGGAAAAGAAATTGTAGAGACAGAAGAAAAAAGGTTTCTAAAACAAGGGTTGAAATCTCAGCCCTTTCCCAGTGGGAGTCTTGCCACTAATTTAAGTTCTTTCCTGTGCTGCAATAATCAATGCTTGCTAAGCCCTTTTCCTTTTGGGGAATCAGCTGCCTACAGATGAGTGTTGAAGGGCTCAGAAAATCTGGTCACACTGCTCATCCCAACTGTTTTCCCAGTTGATAATTTGTTCGTCAAGAAAGATGGAGACCTGAGGGCACAGAAATCAGTATCCAAGGACTCCAAAAAGGGGTCAGGACAGTGATAAGTAACAGAAGAGGGTGGTGTGTGTCAATAAGTAACTGAAGTGTTTAAGGCATGACACGGCAAAGCAGGAAGACGCACTTGCAGTGATGGAGGGAGTGAGGCTGCAAAGCCCACCTCAAGGCTTCACCTGAAGGACCAGAAGCTGCTTTTGAAGCTCTGATCCAGGGGACCCCTTCTTAGCTCAGACAAGAAGTGCAGCTGTGATTCCTCCTCTTCTAGTGCTAATTTAGAGAAGCCAAGCCTGAGAGCATGGCAACTGTTGGCTGCTGCAAATCCCTCCCCTTGCTGGGCACCCACCCTCAGTGCTGTTACCTCCTCAGCTCCCAGTGCCTGGGTGATGCTCTGTGGTCTCAGCCTGCATCCCTGTTGGTAGAATGGCAACAGGAACCATGCCAGATGCTACAGGGCTCAAGCCCTTAAGACAAGGGGGTGTTCAGGCAATGGAGAAGATGTTTGCCCAAAGAAGTTGTGCATGCCCCTTCCTTGGAGGTTTTTAAAGCCAGGCTGGATGAGGCACTGAGCAACATGGTCTAGTGGGAGATGTCACTGCCCATGGCAGGGGGGTTGGAACTTGATGATCTTTAAGGTCCCTTCCAACCCAAACCATTCTATGATTCTATGCACCAGGTTAACCCCATTCCTTCCACCCTTCTTGGCCAACACTGCCTGACTATAGAAAAAATTCCCTCCCTTAAAATTCAGACTGCCCATGTGCATTCAGAGAAGGAAGCAATCCCAGCCACCAGCCATGAGTATTCGGCAACTAGGATTTAAACCTCAGCTTCACTACCAATGTCAGCACAAAGATTTGGATAGGTATTTTCAAACCAACCTACATTTGTCCTTCACAAGCAACTCTTACTGACAGCTCAGACTCTATGAAATAACACTCTCCCTGCTGGCTTGTATCAGCAATTGGTTTGCCTCAAGAGACTAGGATAAAGTCCTCAAAGTTTTATCTGCAATGACTCACTCTAGTGCCAGTCAGTGCTCAGAATGATTTGCAGACCTCAAAATTCTGGATGAATCCAAAGACACAATGTCAAAGTATGAGGGTGGGGAGGGGATAGGGAAAGCATTCTGGCAATCATCCAGCCACCAATGGAACTGGAGGAAACCCTATCATATGAATAATTTAAAAATAAGATCAGTCTGGACACGGCTCTGGAAAATGTACCGTGGGGAACAGACTTGTATTGGCAGGGGAATGAGCAGGATGAGCTAATCCTTTAGGTCTCTTCCATCTCTGGTTTCTGAGGGCCTAGTCCTCAAGAGACCTTGCAGGTTGGGCTCTCGCCACGGCGGATTGCTTTAACACAAGAGCTAAGATGAAGCTAGGACCACTTCATCACGTAATTGCTGTTCAAGTTGACACAGTAAGCACCTGTGAAAAGGTCTCCCAGGCAATGAGACCTGAACTAAAAAGTAATTCTGAAATCACATGATGAAAACTATTTGAGAAAGCATCCCTTCTTTGACCAGATAGAAGCCCAAGGCTCAAAATCCCTGTCTGATGCTGTGCCTGTCTGGAGCTGGGGTTTTTGGTTCAATGTTTTATTAGAGACAAGGCCCAGCTGTGAAGCTTGGAGCTGGAGTATGTCTACTATGGTATCTGTTTACATACAGAAATTTGGTTTGGGACGTTATCTAGTCAGAACATACTGGCAAACAGCCTCATCCTATTCAAAACAAATGCCCTGGATATTGCTGAGTCCAAGCAGCAATCTTTTTGAGAGAAGAGATGATGGAGTAGAAAAATACTCCAAGCCTTCTTTCCAGTCACCACTTCAATAAGCTGAATTGTCAAGGGCTTGCTGCAATCAGTATTAAAACCTCAGATCCACTCATTTCCAACTCCCAGCACATAAATTTCACTGGAGAGGTGAGAACAGGTTTTTATCTACAAAGGCCACGAAGTGAGTCAGGAGATGTGAGCTTTGTGTCTGGTTCTAGTCATCACTCACTTTCTCCTCCAGCTCCTTAATTTCTTTCTGCAATGCCTATAAAGAAAGCAATTGCACCTTTGGATTCTCAGCTAATAGGTGCTCCAGAAGCTCAAAGTGCTGGTGGAGAGGAGGAAAGAGAGGAGCCGCTGAAGGTGGTACAAGTGGGTAATGGGACAAAACTAGCAAAGGGATATTTTAGGCTGGAAATCAGGAAAAAATTAACAATGAAGCCCATTAGACTGTGGAATAGGCTCCCAGAGGGAGCTGCTGGCAGCCCCACCACTTGAGTCATTTCAAATTAGACTGGACGAAGAGCTAGAAAATACACTGTAGGGAACAGCCCTGGGCTGACCTTCAGGGAGCGGAGGGGAGGAAGGGGGGAAATGGACTGTGTGACCTAACAGGTCTTTTCCATCCCTAACTTCTATGAATCCATTACTGGCTAGTGAGAAATGTGATGTAAGGGCAGCCTGCAGTGATTGGCAGACTAAATGAAGGTCAGGAATAATTTTTGGATGCCTCCAGCACAGAGCATGTCCCAAGCACTGACCGCACTCACTCGGCATGTTTAGCCACCTGGCAGCTCCACTGTAGCCAACTCAAATAGTTCATATAAAATTGAAGCTAATAGCAAACAACCATCATTCTCAGAACTGTTCACTTTTCCTGGGATTTCTTTCTCTCTTTCTCTCTCTCTCTCTCAATTTTTTTCTTTCTTTTTTATTTTCAGACAACCCAAAAACAAGTGATTGATTTGAGGTACTTGCTGAGTGAACTCAGCCAGATCAAGTCTGACGGGTGTCTGGTGGAGCTGCTGTTGGAAACAAATGAGCATTTTGAAGAGGGAAGTCCACCCACTGTATTTGGATACCAGCTCAGGCTACTTTTAGGGCAGCAGACTGCTCCTTGGGCTGACAGACCATTGTAAACATGGGCTAGAAGACCAAGCTTGTCCCTCTGTAGATAGAAACACATGACCCTAGGCTGTCTGTGTTCCCTCCTCAGTGTCTTCACAGAGCCCTTGGAAATAAAACCATGTGTTGCAAGTACCTGGAAAGCCCTGACTAGATCTCATTCCCCTACACTGCCAAAAACGCTCTGTCTCTGGTGATTACCAGCTTGCTCTTGTTTCTGGGGCCATCATTTGGTGGAAAAAACTCTTTACTGATTCATAAGAGCTAGTTTTGTGTGTTTTTCTGGTGTACTTGGATTGCTATTCCTGATCTTGCCTTGGCCTCTTCCAAGCTTGTCCGCTGTAAGATGAATGAAGAGAACACTCTAACTGGCAAAGGATCTTGGTAAGACACCAGAGGAAAGATGGGTTGAAAAACATGGGCAAGAGGAGGTGGGGGAAGTGAAATCAGCTAATAAAAGAAAAGGAAGTCTGACTAACTAGGGTAAGAGGAGAGGAAAGAGTGGATAATTGCCAATGAATGGAGAATCTAGTAAAGTACTGCAAAAGCCAGAGATGTAGCTTCTGGAGCTGGTCATGAGGATGACCACAGGAATGTCCTGTGAGGACAAGCTGAGAGGGTTGTGGCTGTTCAGCTTGGAGAAGAGAAGGCTCTGGGAAAACCCTATAGCAGCTTTCTAGCACCTGAAGGGAGGCTGCAAAGAAAGCTGGGGAGGGACTGTTTGCCAGGGCATGTAGTGATAGGATGAGGGAAATGGTTTTAAACTTGAGCAGGCGGGTTTAAATTAGACATTAGGAAGAAGTTCATCACCATGAGGGTGATGAGAAACTGGAACAGGTTGCCTAGAGAAGTGAGCAACACATGCTATGATTCTGTTCTATGATTCTCGAGTTCATGCATGAGTGGTACCACAGATAGTTGAAATGCAGCTCTTCCTCTCAGGAGGATTTGCTTTGCCCTGACTTTGTAAAGTTGCCCAAATTTTATACCATTTTTTTTAAAATTCATTTTTATTAGCCCCAAGTAGTAGAAGCTCACTGTAACTGGAAACATTCAACACCCAGGACATGACCCAATGGACCAGCTGCATCCCTGTTTAGAGGTCATCTGGCCCTTGGCTGTGCAGGGAGACAGACACCAGGAGGAAGCAGTAACCCCAAGCTCTTACTGCACAATCTGGGGGTGATCAGGAATGCAGCCCTCACTCACTTCCCCAGAAGCAAATACCATAGCTGGCTAACCATCATCTCAGGAAGCTGAGGTCCCTCTCTTTAATACTACATTTCTGTGCTCCTGAAATATCAGCAGATCAATGAATGTTGCTCCACTTTATGCCATAAGGCACTTCCAAAGGATTAGAACCCTCTGAAAGTTGCCTTTTCAGTTACAAAAGGGAAGCCAGGAAGAAGTCAGCTTTACTTTTCTCCTTTGTTTACATGGCAAAGTATCTGTAGGTTTGTTTTTCTTACCCATGGTCTTATTTATCAGCCCAAGTCTATCAAACCATGCACATATTTTAGTCAGGATGGATCTTGAAAGGAAAACAATGCTTTCTCTCAATAGTAGATCAGAAGAAATTAAACAATAGCTGTAATTTCTATGGTGTGCCATGAGTGAAATGGGAAGAAGGATCAGATGATGACAGACAAAATTAATTATGTGCAATAAGACCAATAGACCCAAGGGTGCAATGGGAAAGAACAAGCCAATTTGCACTGCAACCTACATGAATCATAAAGCATACTCAACAAATTTAGCAGTGGAAACAAGAAACATCACCTAGTCAAAAATGAATCCTTGTATGGATCATGGATCATGTAGTGGGCTATGATTCTATGATTCTATTTGCTTGTCAGAGAGGAGCCAAGATGTCCACATGAAGTAACAATTTAAATTACATTTAATCATTGCCTAAAATTAAAAATGTCAGGTTGACTTTGTGCTGCTGTTAGTTTGTTCAATTTGCAAAATAAAACACCTTTCCAAGTCCAAGGAACTGAAGCTTCCTGGCTTGGATTGGGCCTGTCTTTTATACAAGTGCCTCTGAAGCGCAGCAGCAGTCGACAGCAATGGTGGTTCTCGAGTTTTTTTCACCTGGAGATCCCTGAAACTTTCCCAGCAGAGACATGAATTTCATACAGAAGATGTATACCTAACATGTGACCCACTGCAGTCTGTAGAGAGGAGGCTGGAAACCACAGTGGTAAAAAACATAGAATCATAAAATAGTTTAGGTTGGAAAGGACCATAAATATAATCACGTTCCACCCCCCCTGCCATAGGCAGGGACACTTCCCACTAGATCAGGCTGCTCAGTGCCTTGCCCAGCCTGGCCTTAAACACCTCCAGGGATTGAGGGTGCAACCACAACTTCTCTGGGCAATCCGTCTCTCCACTAAAGCACACTTTTGAGGTGAGCACGCTCAAATACTGTGATCACATTTATTTCTATTCCCAAAGTGAATCATCTCTTTTGTCAGTCAATGTCACTATCTTTGGCCCACACATCACAGAGAAGCTCACACCTGCTTTTACACCAGGCAAAGAATCATAGAATCATAGAATAGTTCAGGTTGGAAGGGACCTTAAAGATCATCAAGTTCCAACACCCCTGCCTTATTAATAACTCCCTTGTAGTAACCACCAAATCACATCACCTCAATGTCCCACTCTGTAGAAGCAAGGATATGATTTCTCCTTTTGCTTTGATTTCTCATAGCTGTCACCAGTTGCTTTATCAACCTTCCTTTCACAAAATGCCCTCCTCTTAATGAAGGCTTCTCAAAAAAGGTCAGGTTTTTGGAGGAGAAGACCCTTGGATGCTGTTTGCTCCAGCCTTCCCTTTGCACACATCTGCAGTTTGCTGCTCTCTAGCACAGTTCCCAAGCAAGAACCAAATGTTGTTTCTGTCAGGCCAAGTGTAGAACATGAGAGCAAACACGAATCTCTGTCTAACCCAAGACCTAACAAGCAATTCAGTTTTAAAGCTGTTTCCCATGGTGTTCTCTTTCTACCTGAAGACAAGGCTCCTAGACATTTTGATCACAAAACCACTCTCTTCCCTTCTCAATCAACTAAATGTAAGCTTCTTGCTCATCAGTGAACTATGCTGAAGCAATCTGTTTTGTATTTGCTAATGAATTGCATACCATCTTTAGATAGAGATCTTTTGGACTCTTTTTTGGCATCTCTGAGGAAATATGCTCTCCACCTGCTGCTCTGTCCCATGCAAACATCATCCCCGCAGCACATTTCACTCTGGCGGGCAGACCCTGCCACCTAGTGCATCCAGATGTGTACTGGCTCCACTGCACATCTGGTCCAGAACAGCTGGACTGACCTCCCACTCCTCATCTGGGACAATTCAATTTCCCCATAGCACAATTTGTTCCAGTGGCTGAGGGAAACACACTGCCACCAGCAACAGTTTTCCTGAAAGATGGAGGTGTGCAAATATTGTCACAAGACCTGTGACAACAGTTCTCAAGAAAAGCCATTTTGATTTCCATTTTGATGGTATCTGTTTATACTCTGTTAGTAATAAAGCAGGTAAGAAGACACAGGAGCATCCTGTGTCCAGCTCTGAAGCCCTCAACATAATACAAACATGGATGTTTGTAGCACACCCAGAGGAGGGCCATGAAGATGACCAGAGGCAGGGAGAATTTCTGCTAAAAAGACAGGCTCAGAGACTTGAACTTGTTCAACGTGCAGAAGAGAAGACTCTGAGGAGACCTCCAAAGCTTTCCAGTAACTGAACAGAGCATGCAAAAAAGATGGAAAAGGGCTTTTTACAAGGACATGTATTCATAGGACAAGGGATAGTGGCTTCAAACTGGAAGAGGGTAGATATAGATTACACATTAGTAGGAAATTTCACTATAAGGGTCATGAGAAACTAGAACAGGTTGCCCAGTGGAACTGTGGATACCTCACCCCTGGAGATGTTCAAGGCTGGATATGATTTTGATCAGCCTGGTCTAGTGGGATATGTCCCTGCCCACAGCAGAGTTGAAACTAGATAATCTTCAAACTCCCTTTCAACCTAAACCATTTTATGAGTCTATGATTCTTCTATACTTCTTAAATTATACCACTCTGTCCTGGCTTTCTTAGACTAACAGCCTAAAGGAATAGTATTGCCACTTTATAGTCTCTTCTTGCCCCCTTATTCTGCGGGTCTTCTATGTCATGAAACAAACAATCCTTTAGTATAGGAAACAGAATACCAAACTGGACACAAAAGTTATGACATTTGACAAATTCTGTTTTTTAAAGCAAAATTCTTCTTTCTTTTCACAATAACAGTTTATAAGACTTCAGTCCAGGTTTGGAAAATTGTAGCTCTTCCACACTTTCCCCCTCACAGAGCCAAAGATCCTATTTTCCAACAGGACAACCACCAGCTTTTTGCAGTCTACACTGAATAAATAGCCACTTCTTTCATCATCTCTCATCCCTGGGAGGAAGGTATTAATTTTTCTTCACAGTAGCATGTAAAATATTGCTTCAGCCTTTCATTAGGTGCCTCATCCAACTCATGTCAGCTTTTTCTCTATTCTCTGCCCTGTGTTTCTAACCTTGTGTCTGGAGAAAAGCCCCTCTTGCCATCCATTTTTCCCACAGTCAGCCAGCCTTGCCAAAACTTGCACTTTTCTTCTGCTCAATTTCTTTTTCTCCCACACTTCTGACAGTAAATAGATTCAAACTAGTAAAACTGCATGCATTTTTTTATGACACCAATTGAAATGAAATAACAGGAGCCTTGGTAGACTTTCCATTGGTTATGTGGCTTGGATTTGAGATGAGAGCCAAATCACAACCACACATGAGCAGGACTGAGCCACAAGCAGTGGAAAGTGGGATCCACAAGCTGACTTCCTCATGCTGTGCCAGGAAAGAGAGGACATCCTTTTGAGCTGCAACACAGCTCAGTGGGATGCCACAGTAATTTCCTATCCCTGCCCCCAAAAGAAGAAATGGGATTTGTGGTGGTGGCACAGCAGAAATGGGAAGTAGCTCATGCCCCAACCTGATACTCCTGTCCACAGAACATCCCACTCCCAAGGACTCCCCTCCAGCCCAATGCCTATTTCAGCCCCCTCCCCATCCAATTGTTTTGGATCAGTAGGATAGAAAGTGTACAAATAGGGATATATTTCCTACCTTGGTGGCTCTGATTACAGCTGGGGTTATGAGCTTACATCACTCCAAAGAGAGGGAGATGCAAGGAAAGCCCAGAGGGGAAGAGATCAGGCACAGTGAGGGAGAAGCTGTGGAATCCCTATCTCAAACAATAGCTGCCCCAGACCTCCTGTATCTCTCAAATCCCTCCATTCACACCTGCCCCAAAAGGTTCATCATTTCCATCCCTTCTCTGGGAACCTGTCTCCTATCTGAAAAGCTTCTACCTCAAACAACCTGGCCCTGTGGCCTCCTCCTGAATCATACACCTGCCAAACAGTAACCTTCATCATCCCCACATCTTCTCTGCATTCTTCCATGATTTTTTTCTAAGCATATTTGATGCTTGTGGTCTCCACAAGCTCACTGATCTCAAACATGCCTACTGGAGCCCTCCAGTCTCAGTGTCTTGACCCCACATCCTCTGGCTTCTTCTAGCTCTCCTCCTCTTACAATCCATTCTTCCCAATGCCCTGAAATGAAATTTTGCCTCTGCAGCCAAAAAGTCTTCAACCATCCCTGATCAGGATGGAAAACTTTCTTCAACTACATTCTCTCCCAGCAGGAGCAAACCCCTTGGGATTCAGTGACCTCCATAATGAAATAGATCACATTAGATAACCACCGTAAGTCTCCCTGGCCCTAAAGGTCTATTGCAAAACAAATTGCATGGTCTAGCACATAGAATCATAGAATGGTTTGGGTTGGAAGGGAACTTTTAACATCATCTAGTTCCAACCCCCCTGCCAGAGGCAGGGACATCCCCCACTAGACCAGGTTGATTAGTCCCTGATCCAGACTGGTCTTAAACACCTCCAGGGAGGGAGCATCCACAACCTCTCTGGACAACCTGTTCCATCCTCACAGAGAAAAACTTCTTTCTTAGATCCAGCCTGAATCTCCCCTCTTCCAATCTGCATCCTTTACTCCCAGTCCTGCCATCCTGAACCCTATTAAAAAGTGCTACCCCAGATAATGATTCATTTTCTGACCTTCTCTTGCACATTGACAGAACTGACAAGAAAAGTTTGTGAGGTTCATAATTGTCAGTAGACACCTTGTAATCTGACTTCCAACAATGACAATAGGGGTGACAGCAATGGGTCTTTAGTGACCTCTAATAAAACCACAAATTTCTATCTGTTTAAGAAGCACAGATTTAAGGGGTTATTTCAGACAGTATTAAGAACCCAAATACCAGAAGTACCAGTCCCAGAAGTTCCAGAAGAACCAGTCTTTAAGGAAAACAATTTAATGATTCACATTCTTGCCTCCATTATATAAACTTTACTGAAAAAAAAATCTTCTGGAGACTAAAAATTTCTTTCCTGAAATTGAGAAGAAAAAGAACATGGATTAACAAGGACATTCAGGGAGGTCAAACGTCATGTTCCTAAAGCCTCTGGAACTACAGATGCACAACTTCAGTCTAATCTAGTTTGCAAATCTAAACACTTAGATCTAAAAAGGGAGGAAAACAAGCTTAAGTGCAAAGGAACAGTCTATGTAGCCTCCATCATACCAGCACTACACCCCTGTCATTTGTTCTGTGTTATTAGACAAGTTCCACAGACATCCTGTATTCCCCAGTTTGAACTAACAAGATGCAAACGAACAGGGGGGAAAAAAAAAACCCACCAGAGTTTATTTTTGTAGGAATAATGCGATGACACATTTTCAGCAATATATACTATATTGTCAAGGCCTCATTAGACAAGCCAAATATTTTTGTGTAATTTCTGCAATAAAATATGAAAGCAGCAACATTTCAGACAGAGAGGCTGGCTTTTGTTAAAGTGGGGCTCCAAGAATAACAGCTTGTGAATTACCAACACCATTGTTTGGAGGAAGAAAAGTTGCTTGGTATTAACAGATCCATTAAGCCAAAGCTGACATGCCTGTTAAAGCAGCAATTAGCAGGCTCAATCCTCATGGACTCGTGTCCCAAACAACACCAATCATGGGTCTTGTGTCAAGTGGTCTGACAGGGTAACCTACAACCACTGGGGCACAGAGAGGCTTTACTGCAGATGTTAATGATGATTTATGACTCACATTTCTTCCCTGTACTGTGGCACTCATACAACTCCTTTGTGCTACAAGCTTGTAAGAATCATTTTGCCCATCTATAATAGTAGTGAAACACCACTGCCCCTAAGGAAAAAAGCAAGTGATGGTTGGAGCTGCTTCAGTAGCAGCTCACAGGTGTCTAGAACAGGCATGAGAAAGACTCATGTAAGTCCCACCTTGCTGGAGAGGCTTTCAGCTTCTCCATAATTTATTCCCTGTGCACCCATCTGAAGTGGACAATCCACCCTCAGAACATATCAACATTGCCTTTCTCAGACAAGGGAACATGCATGGAGACAGGAGATGAGCCCAGACCTGAGCGCAGTCCAGGGGCTCAGCACATGGCAAACCTTTCTTCTTTCTCCAAGAGAAGCTGCCAAGAGGATTTAGAAAGATGGATAGCAATTTGCCCAGGAGAAATCTGGCAAGGACACCAGGGTAAGCATTCCAACCCTTCTGATAAACTTCATATGATACTACAGCTTGAGGTGTGTACTATCAGAGCCTGACTGCATGAGTACAAGTGGGTTTTATTTGTTGCTTGGTCTGTTGTGTTTTTTCACCTGAAGGACAGTTTCTCCTTCTCCACAGCATCATGTATCTTTGAGAGTTTTGATCCCAGATAACATGAGGAAAACAGATTTCCCAGAATCATCAAGACAAATTACAGCAAAATCTGTGGAAATCTGAATTTGAAGTGCCCACATTGATAAATACTCAGTTCTCTTGTTATCCCCTTGTCTTACAAAGGAAATGTTTCAGTCTCCCACCTCAGCTGAAATTTCCTATAGCAAAGGGCACTTCCTTGTGTAAGGCGACAGGTCAAGCAACCAGATTAGGATATAGAAGTTCACGAACTTGAGTGCACATCAAAATACAGCAGTATAACTGTGGAAATTCTCCTTGCATTCCTTAAAAAATGTTATGACCATTAACAGATACAGAGATATTAAGAGAACAAAGCTTCTATGAATGTGCCTACTAAAGGCAAACAAGTGAAGGCTCAGGTTCACCCAGATTTAGCCCAGTTCACCACAAAAATCTTTTTTGAAGATGAAATAAATCTGTCTTAGACAAGAATCACGTTCATTTTCACCTTCCTACCTGTCCACACATGTTTCACTTCTCTCAGAAATGGCATTTCATCATCAAAAGAGTTCCCATGAGTATCATAGAGATGTGTGACTCCCATCACAGATAATCGACATCCTACAACACCATCTATGGAGCACTGTCATCTGGAAAATGTTTCTCCCCTGCAGTAGTTTATGGCTTATATAGAAGAAAAATGTCAAGTTTGGAGTGACAGAGACTTTTAAGTAAGAAAGAAACTCGAAGTTCACTTTAATCCCAAGGTCCCTAGGAAACTCAGCTGCCAAATATCTGTCCTACCCAGCAAAGAAAGCCAAAGAAGCCCTACTCCTACGTGTCACTATCTTTTACCATTCTAACAGAGCTAAGCTTTAGCTGGATTAAAGCAAAATGGTCCAAACCACCAGAGACACATTATCAAACAAACCCTTAGACAGCATGGAGACTACCATGGCAGGATCAGATAGGAAAGACAGATCAATGTATTATGTTTATTGAGTAACCAAAGAGTAGTCCAAAGTAGCAGCAAATCATGTGTGTTATTCCTCTATCCTCCTCAGGGCATGTGTGTCCTGATGAATCCAAATCCCCTTCTCCTCCAGATCTTTCAAACAGACAGCGGAAACTTTGCTTCCTTCTTGCTCTGTCGCCAACAACAGAACCTGACACCAAAGCACACGTGTCCCCAGCATCCAGCGGTCACCACAGTAGATAAGAAACAGACAGGATGCAGATACTTGTCATATTAAAGCTGCCCTAAATCAATACTGCTTGAGAACCTGAGCATTATGTCTATGGTCTGTGCAGTTCCACAAAAGATAGCACTGTATTTATGTCCTCTGCTGTCACTGTTGAAAGAACAACATGGCACCAAAGATCAAATCTCAGCAGCCACCACAAAAACCTCATTGTGAGGGTGGTGAAACACTGGAAGAGGCTGCCCAGAGAGGCTGTGGATGCCCCCTCTCTGGAGGTGTTTAAGGCCAGGCTGGACAAGGCACTGAGCAGCCTGATGCAGTGGGAGGTGTCCCTGCCTATGGCAGGGGGGCTGGAACTCAATGATCTTTAAGGTCCCTTCCAACCTGAATTATCCTATGATTCTATGATTATTTCAAGAAATGCTCTGATGCAATTGAGAGCAGATGAAAGAGCAGATAATAAGCTGTAGTCCCTTATGTTAAATAACATCATGTCAGCAAACACAGGAAAATATTTCAAGGAAAGAAGCTCATACCACCACTGCCCCTGTTCTGTGCATTTGAGCTTATGGAATCATAGAATCATAGAATAGTTGGGGTTGGAAGGGACCTTAAGGACCACTGAGTTCCAAACCCCCTGCCATAGGCAGGGACACCTCCCACAAGACCAGGTTGCTCAGTGCCTTGTCCAGCCTGGCCTTAAACACCTCCAGAGAGGGGGCATCTACAGCCTCTCTGGACAGCCTGTTCCAGTGTTGAACATCCAAGCTTGCTCCAGCATATCCCACTAGCATAAACTACAAAATAGCATGACCAGTTACATTCATACAAGGAAACGAATGAGCAAATTAATTGCATAGCAGGGAAGCTTCTTACAGAAGGGCTGAAGATGCTACTCTAGAACTTCTCAAGGGCATACAGAGCTGAAACCTCAGAAAAACCTGTTATTTGGAAGTGTGGGTAGAATTCCTGGTTGTATCCCACCTCACTCAATCCCACCATTTACTCACTCTCTCTGCTTTTGGTCCCACGTGCAGCTGCTGAATTCTGGCACCCTGTCCAAGTCTCTCCATCTTAGGAATACCGACCCCATTGGTTCTGGAATCAGAATGAACACACGGCACTTATAACATTTCCAGACAGACATAAATACACAGATTAGTCTTTTCTGCATTTTTCCTCATAAAAACAACAGCAGCCTCGAAGTACATTGGCACAAGCAGTGAGATTAAGTATTGCAACCTGCTATTGTTGGCAGGGCTGTGCTGGCTTCTTCTGCTTTCCCCACCTCCTTGTAATCCACTCTCTTCTTGGAGAGTAGTTAAATGCTCTGTCCATTCATGTCACCACTGAGTAGTCTTGGCAGATGCCTGCCCCAAGGCTGGGATGTTTTTACAAGAACCATTTTCATATTTCACTGTTTGCCTGGCTGATCCTTTATCTATTCTAGCAGTTACACAACTAAACATACCTAGCCCTCTGTCAGATGATTACACGTTCCACGCTGAATTGCAGAATATGGAAATACTGACAAACACAGCCCTGGTCTAACTCTGTCCACTTCAGTGCACAGCCCTTAAACTCCTTCACTTTGGTCTTCAAGAATAAATAGAAGCAAATCATCAGTAATATGTCTCACATCTTATGTATCCTTGCCTTTCTAGACCTACAGGTTCCTCTAGATACCCTCTAGCTCTGAGGCTTGTACATGAGATGAGAGACCATGGTATTAAACTAGAGCAGGGGAGAATCAGATTAGACATTAGGAAGAAGTTCTTCACCATGAGGGTGGTGAGACACTGGAAAAGGCTGCACATAGAGGTGGTGGTGGCTTCACCCCTGGAGGCATTAAATTCCAGGCTTGATGAGGCTCTGAGAAACCTAATCTAGTACAAGATGTGCCTCCTTACTGCTGAGGAGTTGGACTAGATTACCTAGGAAGATTCTGTCCAACTCAACACATTCTGTAATTCCATACTCCTCAACATATTGGGAGGCTAGAATGCTTCAACTAAAAGCTGAGAGTTTGAATCTAGAAGCAATGGTTGTCAGACTCCTAAAGAAAAAGGGAAGATGATAGAGGATGGAGCCTGCAAACTGTCATTTGCTTCTTCTGTAGAAATTTAGAAGAATTTTCAGGTTCCTTTCAAACATCCCCAAGCCCGAGGAAGACAGGAGAGTATTTTTTTCTGCGCAGGTTTCCATTACTCCTAAAACTCATTATTCTCCTGAGAACTGAGAAAAACGCTGATCTGATCTATCCCCATATCATTCAGCTGTTGCTACTGTATCAACTCATTAATATAGCTTGAGGGTCTTGTTTGTGCATGATCAGAAGTGAAGCAGGAGATAGATGGTTATACCAGGAGTTCAGGAAGGGATTTTTCTCGCCAAGAGAATCCTAAGAGAGAACGGACACTTGGAAAGAAACAAAAGCAAATGTTCTGCTCATGTGTTTCAAAAATAGCTATCCAAATGTTCTCTACCTGGGATTTCAAAGCCTCTCAGAGTAATCCTGCAAATACTGCCTCCTGGACACCTCCCAGGCACTTTAGGCAGCTTTATCATGTGTTTATCTATTGGGTTCAGTGCTGTTGCTCTGATCACAGCTGCCCACATGCAACCAGAAATCTTTTGCACTAAATTTCGTGTTTTGACATGAGTGGCAACCTCATTTCTTACCAGTGAACAAAGAAGCATAAAATAGGGTAAAGAACGGGAAAACATGACAATTAAAAGGCAGGAAGGAAAGTTTTAATGAGGAAAGCACTTCCAAAGTACCCCTGCAAGTGGCTGAATAATCACATTCAGCATCCCTGGATGACTCACAAACTGAATTGATTAAAAAAAAAAGATACTTCCTCCTAATTTCAATTCCTCAGTCATCAAAGTTTGGAGACCACAGAGTGATTCCTCTCCTCAAATATTCTTTCCCCTCCATTACTTCCGTCCAGTTCTTCATTATCTTGGCTTCTCTGGATCTTAACAATGATTTCTGTGCACTGCAGATTGAATGAGGACTGTATGTTGCTGGCTATTTAGTTTGGTGCAGCTATAATTAGGCCACTGACAAAGACTGGCTTGTTGTGTGTGCTCTTTCTTTGCAGTGATTACATATCATATTTTGTCCATGTGCAAGATGATTTTTTTTTAATTTGTCACTCTCTCAAGTCCTCAAGGGAGCTGATAACCATATTGGCTGCTTTCTGCCTCTTACCTCACTACTAATAACAAGACATTGTCATCATTACCAAGCTGGTAAGTGTTGAAGTGACAAGTGGAGCTCAGTCAGCCTCCTTCCTACACCCTTTTGCGAAAGTGTTGCCTTTTGGGGAAAGTAAAACCCAAAACCTCTGATAACCATATGCTTTTGTTTTGAAATGTTATACTGCTTCTGTCATGGTAATAGCTGCTTGGATCACATCTCCCAACACATTGTGAGGTCTTTCCATGGCAAAAGAGAGTAGTGCAAGTTGGGAACCCTTTGGCTACTGCAAGGATACAAAGGTGGAAGTCAGGCCCATAAGAGAAAGGGAGGACATAAGGTTGGCCTGAAATGGCACTTTCTAATGAGTTTTTTTGCCTGCAATATTTCATGGGTTTACTCAATTTTTGCATGTTTTATGTTGTAGACCAAATCTTGCTATGAAATTAGAGCCTTTTAAGGAAAAAGTCAATCACAGTTTTTAGAAACAGATCACATTAGTAGAACATAAACACATTATCTTTAGTAATCACTGACAGTAATGACTTAGACTCAGAAACAACCCAGAGCAGGTATTTTGTGTGAGAAGATGCCATTCCCAAAACAGTTATTTTTTAAAACGTGATCCAGGACCATAACAACAAGAACAGGCTCTGAAAAACCATTGGTAGAAGTATGTAAAGCCATTCTTCATCTTCTGCTCACTGAGAAGAGCTAACAGAGTATCATTTTTGAGATAAATGAGTAAAAAAAAAAATCCCAAAAAATACGATCCAACTTAAAAAAAAACCCAAACTTTTAATCCCTAGATTAAAATCCCTAGATTAGAATCCCTCGATTTTAGATCCCTAGATCCCAAGTCTATGGAAGTTCCCAGTGAAGGCGATGAAAATTATACTCATATTAGTACAAATATTTACCCTACCAGAAGATGCAATAAGCACAGAGAAAGGTCAGGTGACAAATACTTGCACTCCTCAAAGCCTGAGAATGCAGCAGATCATCCCACATCAGTCCAACCAGAACCTGCCCAGAAAAAGGTGGACTATTCCTCTCAAGAGCAGCAGAAATCTTCTATAACCTTCCCTCCCAGACATATGGACTGGAATGGTAAGATGCCTATGGACAGTAGCCAGAAGTGACATCATTAACACAAGGTTTTATTTCATTCATGGCTGCAGAGGAATGGAAGTGAAGCCTCTGAGAAGATGCTTCTCAGAGAAAAGGTCCACCATAATAACCCCACATCTCCACTAACTGGAACTTCTACACATACAAGTTGCTGCTGGCAAGTAAGGAATAGAAAGTAACTTACTTTAGCAGCTGCCACCAGTTTTTACCTTTCTTCCTCTCTCAAGAATGCCCTAGCTGTTGCTGAGATAGCATGTGCAAAGCTTTCCCACAGTCTCTCCTGCTTCCTTCCCCTCTTTTGTAATTCAGCACAGCCCAAGCACCTTGTAATGCTTAGAAATAAGACTCTGGGGTGTAATTTCCCAGCACCTTCCCAGTCCCCCTAACTGACTGCCCCCCACTTGCCTTTTGGGCAGACCTCCTTGCAAGTCAAGCAAGTTGGTAAAAATAGTTCTCCCTGTCTGCCCCACTTCTGATTCATGGTCCACTTAGGTAACGTCTCCTTCGGTTACATGGAATGGCTGGGGCCTCCTGGACCCCAGGGACATTACATCTTCATAAATAAGGAGATTTATTTACAGATATAAATCAAGACACAATGTTTAGAACATGCTACAGGGAAACAGTAAAATGCAAGGAGGAGGAAAAAAGAATAATCAAAAGTCGAGGATTCTGGCCAAATTCTTCTTAAAAATAGCTCTTCCAAGACATAGTGAACATTGTATCGAGCTCGCACAGGGTCTCTAGCCAGCATCTTGGCTTCTTTCATGAGTCATTTCACTCAGGCTGGAGAGGAACAATTTCCTCCCTAGCCACTGGCTAACATGGCTACGACTAGGTAGACAGTGCTCAACCTGCTGTGAGTGATCAGGTCCCTCTTTAGGGGAAATGAGGCGTTTCATGAAATGCTACTGTACATCAAATTGTCAGGTCCAGAACAGCACCCACACTTTCACACCCACGCTCACATGGACAGACGTGCTCAGCCCAGCGGTCAGCTCATCACCTGCTAGTGCTAACAGGCATGCAAGCAATTTGAGAGCAAACATCTGTTCAGGATTTTGCTCATTGGATTAGTATCTTCTTGCTGCGACATCTGCAAGTCTCTGAAGCATTTCTGTCCTGACTCTGTGCTGTCTGCAAGTGTGTCTGCAAATGTTCCTCACTCCAACGCAGTGTTCGTTGGCACAAAATGCTCTGGTTTGACACTGAAAGAGTGATACTCATAAGGGAAAGTCAGCCTTGTACAGGCAGACAAGGTGAAGCCTACTTCATAGAATCATAGAATACTTGGGGTTGGAAGGGACCTTAAGGATCATTGAGTTCCAACCCACCTGCCATAGGCAGGGACACCTCCCACTACATCAGGCTGCTCAGTGCCTTGTCCAGCCTGGCCTTAAACACCTCCAGAGAGGGGGCATCCACAACCTCTCTGGCAACCTCTTCCAGTGTTTCACTACCTTCACTGT
>VZTY01033050.1:41827-106444 GCA_013400935.1 Turnix velox
GAAGGAAGGAAGGAAAGGGAAGGAAGGAAGGAAGGAAAGGGAAGGAAGGAAGGAAGGAAAGGGAAGGAAGGAAGGAAGGAAGCCATACTCATCTAATCAACACACAAGAAATTGTGTGCAACCACCTACCACTGCCCACAGCAGGAGGTGAAGCACAAGTGCTGGGGTCAGACACAGCAATGGGCTATGGGCTGCACCTTCCTGCCTCCAGTGGTGCAGCCAGTTATGTGGCCAGTATCTTGACCTCAGGAGAACCCACTGGATGACCCACACATCCCCAACCTACATCCTTCTCAGAGGAAAAGGCTGATTCCCCACAACCTCTTGGAGCTATTGAGCCAACAATGAAGGACTTTGCAGGCATGGGAAGCCACACAGCAGAGTGTGTGATTAGCAGACATACACCAATGTTTACTCCACACCAAAATGGAGGCAACATCTGCATCCAGTGCGAGGGCAGCCAACCCAGGCATTCTCTCACATTTATTGCCCTGACAGTGTTTTTATCCTAAGCAGGTATTTCATGTCTTCTGGCCACAGGCACATCGTTGTGGTGGCTGTGGTTTGCAGCTGGCTGGGACACCAGGGACTGCTGTGGGAAGAGGGAGGGAGGAGGGAAAGGAGGGAGGTAGGGATGGCCGACACTTCATTCAGCAATTGCAGACCTCTTCCAAGGCTCAGACTTTGAAACAAGACATTGGCAGGCCTGTTTAGAAAAATGATTTCATCCATGTATGAATAAGCCAAAGAACACAGTACTTGTCCCTTTGGTGTTTATTTTAAAATAATTATTACATGTTCCCTTTTCTTTCAGGAACATTAAGCACAATGCTGCACATGATTTCGTTCAGGAGGGCTGCAGATGGCTGTGATGAGGGAAAGTCAGTGGCAAACACTGACACATGAACTATGGCAAGTGCTCAGAAATGAAGCCCATTCCCTCCAGCCCAAGGAATGCTGAAGCCCAATACCATTTGGAGGGGAAATTAAGATCAATAACAGCTAGTTGATTTATTTGGCTGTTGATTTTTGGAGTGCTGGGCCACTCGTTCTGTTGTACTCCTCTACTGTTTAAATGGAGTGCAGACCTTAGCGACATAGTGCCAGCATTTGGAAGCAAGGCAAGGCTTCCCTCAAGCAGCTGTCCTCTGAAGAACAGTTGCAAAATGTGGTTGCAAAATGTGGACAATGTGCACAGGAGTTATTAATGTTCACAAGAAAATGTGCTGCTTCATCTCCCTTACAATCATTAACCACAGCTGTGGTTTTGCAGGCAGAGAAATACTCTCATTCTACGCTCAGATTTGGATTCTTGCAAGCAGAGACACAGGTAGTTCCTAGAATTCCCTTCCCAGCTACAATGAGAACATACACAGACATTGGGAAAAAAAAAAACTTTAATAGGCCTAGCACACAGAGTGCAGAAGGAATTTAAAAGAAGGCTATAGTGTCAGATGTTTCATATGGACAATATTTCTCACTGTGAAAAGGGAATAAAATAAAAGATCTATATATTATTAAAAAAAAAAAAAACTATAAATTAATAAAAAAAAAAAAAAAAAGACAATACACTGTCCAGGAAAGCAAAGCAAGCCAGACAGCTCAACAACCATTTGACTAGGAGACGGCTCCAGAGTTCTTCCAGTACTGGCAGTACAGCTAAGCCAGAGTTCTCCTACTAGCCAGATGACACAGTTGGAAAAAAATATCCCACAGCTTGTTATCCATCCCCCAGACCTGCCAAATTTGCCCTTATGGGACCACAGGTGTTGGCTCAATCCAAGGAGGGAAAGGACTGGAAAAGGCAGCAAGATGAAGAACATATAAGAACCTGGAGCGGTGAAGATCATCAAGCCAGTGCTGAAGTTGCTCCAAGTGCTAAATTCTGATAAAAAATCTTTACCTGAAGTCCATCCCAGGTAAGAGGGTGCTTACAGATATTTGCATGGATGGATATTTACAAGCCCAATGTGTAATCTGCAAATCCAGCCCGGGATGCTCCATTTTCACATGCAAAACATAGAATCATAAAATAGTTTGGGTTGGAAGGGACCTTATAGATCATCGACTTCCAACCCCCCTGCCATAGGCAGGGACACCTCCCACTACATCAGGCTGCTCAGTGCCTTATCCAGCCTGGAAACATTTGTGGGTATGGAGTACTAGTAAATAAAACCCTCAGCTTCAGCTGCAAAGGGCCTCATTTTGGCAATTTGCTATGAAGAAGAAATAAGATGAGCACTATTAGGACAAGTCTACTTATAGTGGTGTGGACAGGAACACGTTCCCAAGCTGACCAGATGCAACCCAGCTTCCATCTGGAAGTTGTGTGGGTCTATTAGTGTAGTAGAGTGCAGAAAGTAACTACCACACTGCAAAGCAGTATAAATTAACCATGTGTTAACATGGCTGCATGGCTGCTGGAGCTGAGACCAAAGAAGCTGAGGTGTCTCTGAACCAGGCAGATGTAACCGGGGAGGAATTCACTCAGCACCTGCACAGGTCTCATCTTTCTTCCAAGGCAAAGCACTAGTGTAGAGTTGTCCTTAACAAAGTGCAACATACCTGGATTTCAGTTCCAGAGGCTGGCCAGAGGCTGCTGGCCACAGATGAGACACATCCCAAGCAGCACAACAGATCACCACTGCATTTGTCACTGTGAATCAAGCATGGGAACTTCAGCATCAGAAGCACAGCAGTGCAGTGCTTGAATAGGAACAGAGTCTCTTCTGTTGCCAGCTTGAGCCATCCAAAAAGTTACAGACAGGTTCCCATACTCATGAACTTGTATTTAAACAAAAATCACACCATGAGATATGATTTTAACAACACTTTTGGGGTCGGTTGCATCCACTTTCTAGGGTTTTAACCACTGGGGTCCACTTCCCAACGCTTTCATAACAGGAAGGCTCAGGGTATGTTATTTTATGCTATTTTTTCAAATGAAAGCTGAGATTCTTATGCATTCATCTTAACTCCAGGAGCTGTGTTTTTTAAGGCACACACCAAATGTCAAGAGACTCACAATAAAATCACAAGAATTGGCAAGACTGCCTTCGTTGGCTTCAGGGAATGAGCAGGTTGTTGTTGGAGCCACACATTAGAGGGAGACACACTCACATGTTCTTAACCAGTGAATTATGCACCGAGGTACAATGGCAACCTGCCCAGCACTGACATACAGCAACTAGAACAGGATGCACAAAAATTCCCAGGCCTCTTAAGCTAATGGAGAAGCTTTGTTAGTTTCCCTAATGAGGGAACCAATGACATAACCTGTCATAAACATGTTTGGACCATTATATACGCAGACATGAGATATATTTAAGCTATAAAACTTCATTTAATAACCAAAAAGCTGCATAATCTGCACATTACAGTCACAAAAAGGAAATAAAATTAAAATTAACTGGAATGTGTGTCTGGGGAGAAAAAGGGTGAGAGAAGCCTGAAGACCTCAGAGAAATTCTTTTAGGACCTGCTTCAGCAGGAGAGCTCTCCTATCCTCCGTTCTCTGGGGTGCTCTGTTAGAGCCATATTTTTACAGTTTGAGGGTTTTTTTTTCATTTAATGGAATCACCTGTACACTAACAATAAGATGATTTGCATGTTAGAGGAGGAGGAGGAAGATGGGAAGTGGTTGAGGCACCATCCCTGGTGGTACTTAGAAGATGAGTAGGTATACTGCTTGGAGATATGGTTTAATCACTTGGTTTAGTGATGTTTCTTGTCAGAGTTAGGCTCATAGTTGGGCTGGATGATCTGCTTCCAACCTAAGCAATTCTGTGATTCTCTATTGATGGGGAAACTGAATGTGTCCAAACTATTGAGGTACCATCACCTGGAATCAAGACAAACCCAATGTGAGGTCTCCTTCTCTGAGACATTAAAGCCCCACCTGAAAGTCTTCCTGTGTGACCTGATCTGAGTGTTCTCCCCCAGCAGGAGGATTGGACTAGATGATCTCTTGAGGTCCCTTCCAATCCCTGACATTGTGTGAGTCTGTAATTCCTTGGATCAAAGCATTAAAAGAGATGTCTCTGAAGGGGAGATTCAGGCTAGATTGAAGAAAGAAATTCTTTACAGTGAGGGTGGTGAGACAGTGGAAGAGGTTTCCCAGGGAGATTGTGGATGCCCCCTCAGTCCCTTGAGGTGTTTAAGGCCAGGCTGGATGAGGCACTGAGCAACCTGGTGTAGTGGGAGGTGTCCCTGCCCATGGCAGGGGGCTGGAACTAGATGATCTTGAAGGTCCCTTCCAACCCAAACCATTCTATGATTCTAAGGCAGTGAACTGGTCCTTATTTTTCTTTCATTGGAAGGCAACCAGTGAAGTGACAGGCAGAACAAGGCAGAAAAGAGGGATCTGCTCTCTTTATCTGTCTCTGTTCTTAAAAGCATTTTAGATTCATGTGTAACTGACTCAAAGTTATTTAACTATTCCTGTGCTTCAAATGTGTTTGGGGAGGAGATAACTATGGGTTATGGGAGTTTATATAAATCTTCATGTTTTGCTGTCTCTGTGAAGGATATGTTTAGCTGTGTAATAACTCAGGATCAATTTACATTGATCTGCAGCCTTCAAACAAAAGTAATGGTGCTTCATGAGTAACTCATCTTTGTAAATCTCACAATTTATAGCCAATACAATGGGAAGAAGAGACAGAGAAGTGATGTGTTTCTCTCCCAATTGCAAGCACGGATCTTCACAAGAGAAAAACTGATGTACAAAACCCCAAAACATCTATCCCTAATACAAAAATAGAGATTTAAAAAAGCCCTCTGAGGTGCCTAAAAGTCTGCATCTAATTTATGGGTGATCTACAATGGAAATAGATTATACAAAAATGTATACAAATTCATAGCTTTGCACATTGGGGCAGATAGATAGTTCAACTACAAAATAATGAACATGAAGCATCTCTTGTGAGTTGCCAGGTAGACATTTTGATTGCCCAGATTTCATTAAACTAAAACCAGAGAGAGTTTGGAGTCTTCCAGGCATTCTTTAACTCTATCAAGTATATCGGTGTTCTACAGCCGATGACAATATATTTCACCAGAGCTGCCAAAAAATTGTTTTATTTTAAGCAATGCCTGTATTGCTTTACTTTTTTTCCTAGTGAAGCCAGCATGTAGGGCACGATCAGCTCTGCAGATGAACAAGCCCATTGCCAATGTCTTCTTTGCATCCAAAAAAAACCAATTTCACAGAGTCAATCATTCCTTACAAACAAGGAGAAAGACAACAAAAACAACAATAAAACTCCTGGTGGGTCTTTCTCCCCTCCAGCCCTCAAGACATCTTTGCTTTTCCCAACTTGGCCAATCAGTCTCAAGCGAGTGAAGAGTTACAGAGAATGTCTCTGCTGCCAAGAGCTATTTCCAGTGGACTTTGATCAAATGATGCTGTAATCCCTAATGGGAAGCATACTTCATTTATAAGGTATTCTTTGGTGTCATTCCCAAGGAGCAGGCGTATGATTTTTTTGAGCTCTTTCCCTGCAGAAAGTGCTAGGTTTGCAAGAAGGTAGCACTGCCATGGTCAAGACAGGTGTACAGGCCTGCCTGGGTATGTGGGATTTCAACATTACTCATTGCTAGGGTCAGAAAAGGCAGAGCTGGCCAGAGGCTTAACAAGTCTTAGGACTGGATTTTCTTCAGCTGCAGCCCTTCCACCAGCAGCAACAAATAACACACACAGCAGTGTTTTTCTTTTTTATCATTCCCAGTGAGGAACACAACAAGCAGGCTGTTCTGACATTTGTGCTTTCGACATAACTTTGTTGAACTTGAGAGTCTGGGGTTATCCAGAACACAGTTATTTTATTTGCCCTGAAGCTTTATTCCAAGACCAAGGACAATTAGCTCACATTTTAACAAGGCAAAGATTACAGAGTATCGTGTTCATAAAAATGATTTATTGGGCTATTAAATTAGCATGAAAATCATCAAAGTTCATCATAGCCAAAGAAAAGCAAATATAAATTATCTTCATACTCAGCTTGTACCCCGATGCTTATCAGCCCAAAATGCGTGTATTTATTGTCCTGTGCTGCCGTGCAATTTCTCTCATTCTATCTTTCTCATCATTTCCATTCTGTGCTTAACAGCAACCCTTTAAATCAAAAAGTTTTAAACTGCCCTTTTCTGCTTAAAAATTCCTTCAAAAGTAGGCGAAACTTCCAGAATAAAGGCATTTTGTGTACCCCCAGGAAAACATACTGGAAGCAGGTGTCCCACTGGGCACAAGGAGAAGCCTCTTGCATCCTAAAACCTCCTGCTTTTTCTGTTGTCTGTGCATTTATGAAAATGTCCACTTTCAAAGTATTTTCTTTATGCTTTCATGGTTTTTGTTTTCATTAACCTTTCCACAGTTTTTTCATGCAAACCAAAAGATTAAGATGTTCTTAACGAAATGGCAGTTTCAGTTTAACAGACGCTGCTTCCATTTTCTCCTTGAGTTTATTTTGGAATATCACAGGTATCTATTTATCAATATGTTAATAACTCCACAAGAAAAGAAAATTATAAAGGTGAACTCGGTGAAAACACATCCCAGTGTGGTACCAGACAGATACCAGGACACTTTGTACCACTGGCTGCTTCTGTGATACTAGGAAAAGAAGTTCTTGGAGTCTTAATCTTGCTATTGAAAGAATAACAAATTAACTCCTTCCTAGAACTCTTATCTGCAAAAGATTTGGGTATTTCCTTTAAAGAGGAATTATGTCTCCTTAGTCAGGGTTTTCCCTTCTATAGAAAAGTCCCTTTTAGCAGGTTTCTGCTCTTCCTCAGCACTTCTCATAAAAATTCTCACACCATCTCACTGACATCCCCTCGTACTTTGACTAGAGAGCAGTTTAAGGATCCTACCAAGTCATGAGGTGATGAGAAGATCCACCTGACTGAAAATTGCAAACGAAGCTTCCTCAGCAGTAAAATCACCAGGAAAAAGAACTACCTGTGAAGTTAATAGGTAAGAGCCAGTTTAGATAACCTGAGCTCCTATCCAAGACCTAAATTCAAAGCATGTGAGAAAACAAGTTTCTGAAAATGAGTGTCGGTCTTATTAAAGGTTGGAAAAATTCCTAGTTTGGATGTCTGAGCTTCACTGCAGCTTGTTATTCATTTAAGGAAATTCTTCATGTGCTTAACTACATGTTAAATTGATTTGCTGAACTGGAGCCCGTGTTTTAAAGTCCTAATAAATCCCTGTTGTTCTGGACACTGTTTCTCTTAACATATCTTGGTAAACATTTATTTATTAAAAATCCAAACTTTACAATTTGCAAATAAGTTTTATAGATCCTTTTAAAAGGCTTATTCATGACTTGGAAAGTGTTGTGCATTATCACATCAATACTAAGAAAATTAGTAAGATCTTAAGTACATCTGCTTTCCAGAAATATTTTTTTTAAAAAAAAATCTTTCAATTTCCTATTCCTTAGTAAATTATCCTTACTTATTTGAAAAAGGAAAGCCTTAAATGCTGTGCCTCCATGATGAGTTTTAAATAGATATTTTCAGTGAATTATCCTGATTGAGCTGCCTGTCAAGGTAATGGTATAAATTGTTCCTTCAATCCACATTTACAAACTGACTTGAACAGCTTCAGTAAAGGCTCAGACAAAAGTTAAAGGACTCTGATGTAAATCAACAATGAGATTAGTGTTCAGATCTCCTCAAACAGACAGGCTGTGCCACAGCTGAGCAGACTTGTTTTTCCCTTTTTTTTCTGGTTTGCATTGATTTCCCTATTTTGACTCTTTAAATTTTAAATGGTGTGAGTGACAATCCAGAAAGAGTGGTCTGAAATAGAAAATTAAATATTCCCAGGACAACGGGTAATGATTCTTAAAAACTTGCATTCAGCAAAAGAAGGACTAGATTCAACATGCTAAAAATATGTTCAAACATTGAAATGCCTGAAAAAACAGCATTTAAAAAAAAAACCAAACAGATTTCAGAATACTTTATATACAAAAAAGGTAAAATTATGGTCGATCTTTTTAACAAACCTCAATCTCACACATAAAATTTTGGTATTTTTAGCTTTTCACTCCTCTGCTGTAAAATAGTATTTTTCCTGCTGTGTTTAGTTTAGTTTTTAAACCACTTGATCATAACAGTGATCTTTGTTTTGTAGTTAAGAGGATCTAGGTGTTCTAGTCCCTTTCAACAGCATGTGCTAATTCCATTTCACTTTTTTATCTACTTTACAGTCATTTTGAGAAGAAAAGGGAACAAGAATAATTGGATATAAATTTGCAGCTTTCATGTTCTGAAAAATTATTAGAAGCGCTGAAAACTGTTGACATACCCCACCAGTCTGCTTTGTTCTGCTTTAAATATTGGTGTATTTATCAAACCTGGTTGGAAAATTTAATCATGTATTTTTGTTTTTCATCAGATACGAATTCTTTCCAGGTTTTTCAGAACTCTCATTTTTCTACGCATCTCAAAAAAAAAAATCTGTATTAAATGAGGTAGGATTTATTCCAAGTTATCCAGTGCATATCTCCAAAGAAGTATGTTATGTATATATCTTTTACAATAACTTCTTATGTAAATAGCTATTAATTCAGAAGAGCTGGGAAACAATTGCTTCAAAAAATGTTAATGTCTTTTAAAATGCTGTGTGAGAGAGATTTCAATGAGCACAGTGAATATCATGAGACAATTCGTGCAGCATTTTGTATTCACCAGATTTAACTCTTGAGGATGCTTCCTGCTTTGTTTTTTTCTCTTGTTGTTGTGGAAACGTGTTATCTGTTATTTTCCATAGCTCAAAACTCATTCCTGAAGGGCAGGATTTTTTGCCTTTTTAACTTGCTGTGTGATACGTGATTCTTCCCTGAAATTAATCTGGTTCGTACGTGTGGTAGTGCAAAACCCTCTACGTGGAGAATGTGGATGCTCAGACTCTGATCTCACAGCTCTGGGCACAGAGGACAGACGGCTGCAGTCACCCCCAGCCCCGATTGAGCCCATGGCTCATGTTCAGAACCCATGGAAGGAGACACAGCAGGAGCAGGACCAGCTCAGCAACATGGAACAAGCAGCCCAAGGTTAGCTCTGGGTGCAAGAGCTTTAGTAATACCCTTACAGGTTGTTCTCAGTAAGACCTGGGGGCAACCCCTTCTCCCCCCAGCTTTAGGGACTTCACCAAGTCCAGTTGCTGAGACCAGTCACTGTAAATTCCCAGCACAGTCCTAGAAGAAAGGCAGGTTTCATCTCTACTTCCAGGGATTAACTAAAATGGAATGAGATGTGTGTAGGAGATCATCATTATGGACTTTATGCCCACAGAGGTTGTGGATGCCCCCTCTCTGGAGGTGTTTAAGGCCAGGCTGGACAAGGCACTGAGCAGCCTGATGTAGTGGGAGGTGTCCCTGCCTATGGCAGGGGGGTTGGAAATCGATGATCTTTAAGTTCCCTTCCAACCTGAACTACTCCATGATTCTATGACTGCTGTCTGCTGTGCCACCTGAGGAGGTGCTCAGCCTGGAGAAGAGAAGGCTCAGGGGGAACCTCATAGTAACTTATCAGTACCTGAGGGGGTCCTACAGAAAGGCAGGGGTAGGGCTTTTTAGTAAGGTATTTGATGGGAGGACCAGAAATAATGGATGTAAATTGGAAGGGGGTAGATTTAGACTTGACATAAGAAAGAAATTCTTTACAGTGAGGGTAGTGAAACACTGGAAGAGGTTGCCCAGAGAGGTTGTGGATGCCCCCTCTCTGGAGGTGTTTAAGGCCAGGCTGGACAAGGCACTGAGCAGCCTGATGTAGTGGGAGGTGTCCCTGCCTATGGCAAGGGGGTTGGAACTCGATGATCTTAAAGTTCCCTTCCAACCCAAACTATTCTATGGTTCTATGATTCTAAGTGCTTCAAGTATCCCAAAGGGTAAGTCCAGGAATAAAAGGACTGCAAGAAAAAGTGGCACAGCTGGGAAGAACAGGCAGTGCTAAACAGGCTGGTGGGAAGGTGGATGACAAGGAAGACGTGATGGAAGTTTAAGATGAGGACTAAGGTGTAGGGACAAGTAGGGCTAGGAGCACAGAAATGTGTTTGCACTAGTGAATTAAAGCCTTCTCTGGTTGTATCTGTACCACAAAATGCTCTTAGCTCTTACTGCAGACCTCCTACCTGCCTGTGCTAATTTCCAGGCTATACCTGGGAAAGATGAAGAGTGACAATTTGTCCACAGCAGAATTATGTAAGCACCCTGTGCCCTGAAAGAGTTTCAAATACCGACACAGATGTGCCCAGAGACTCTTCACACAAACACCCATTAACAAATCATTTCCCTGCATTACCAGATTGACCTAGCACAAGATCCATTTCCCATGTACATAGGAGCCAATGCCAGTTAGGCTTATCCTCATTCAAAGAATCATAAAATGGTTTGGGTTGGAAGGGACCTTAAAGATCATCGAGTTCCAACCCCCTTGCCATGGGCAGGGACACCTCCCAGTAGACCAGATTGCTCAATGCCTCATCCAGCCTGGCCATGGGGTCAATATAACATCACTGTGAGAGTTTTACTTTGTAGCCTTAGTATTCTTTTAATACATACAGAAGGTTTTATGCCATATAGAATTTAGTTTCGTCCTGGCAGCAGGACACAGGTCTGTCACTTGTTTTCAGGATCCCAGTACTGGAATATAGAATCACAGAATCACTAAATGGCTTGGGTTGGATGGCACCTTAAAGATTATCTGGTTCCTACACTTAAATGTGACATGGCCACAGGAGAAGAAGGCCACGAAGAGACCTTGTCAAGGCTACCACTGTCTTTTCTCAGTGCCTACAGTTTCCTAAATCCACTTACTCCAAACCTAAGGAAGGAAACTCAGCTTGACAAGCACATTTCTCATCTGGCCATTGGGGTGTTGGTAAAGTGACAAAACCAAACAGCCCTATTTCATGAAGGCTTGTGTTGAAAAGTGCCTTTCCTTTTATAAATTGGCCCGAGTCTCTCTCTGTCATGTCTGTTTTCTGTATGTGATCATTGAGGGGGGGGAGCTGGNCCAGTACTGGAATATAGAATCACAGAATCACTAAATGGCTTGGGTTGGATGGCACCTTAAAGATTATCTGGTTCCTACACTTAAATGTGACATGGCCACAGGAGAAGAAGGCCACGAAGAGACCTTGTCAAGGCTACCACTGTCTTTTCTCAGTGCCTACAGTTTCCTAAATCCACTTACTCCAAACCTAAGGAAGGAAACTCAGCTTGACAAGCACATTTCTCATCTGGCCATTGGGGTGTTGGTAAAGTGACAAAACCAAACAGCCCTATTTCATGAAGGCTTGTGTTGAAAAGTGCCTTTCCTTTTATAAATTGGCCCGAGTCTCTCTCTGTCATGTCTGTTTTCTGTATGTGATCATTGAGGGGGGGGAGCTGGGGGAGGGGGAAAGTGATTCAGCGCTTGGGAGCCTCATCCAAGCCTGTGCACAGCTTGGATCACTGTCATGCTGAGAAGCAGGAGGATGACAGGAGGCTCCACTAGAGGAATGCCTCAGATTGTTTGTCCTTGCACTTAATCCACTTTATGGTTCCTCCTGTGCCAACGCTAGCAGCAACCAGCAGCTCTGAGACACTAGAGGTTTTGTGTAGCTCTCGAACATTAATTTGCTTCAATTTTTCCTCTCAGTGTTGGACTTTTTCCTTTTTTCTTTTTTCTCTTTTGTGATACATGTGATGGTTACAAGAGGTGTGCCTGTGAAAACAATACTGACAAAGGAGCCTGTTCAGTTTGCTGGAGAATACAGCAAGAATTATACTGAAGATATCCAGCTATTGTAAAGCCATGGAATAAATTAGGTTGGAAGGGACCTCTGGAAGTCATCTGTTGAAAACTTGTGCTCGGGGCTTCAAAGCTAGATCAGGTTGTTCAGGGCTTTGTTCAGTCATGTTTTGAAAATATTCAGGGATGGAGCTTGCAATTATGCCAGTGGTTAAACCACAGCTTGTGAAGTTTTTTTTTACTTTATATCACCTTGCTGAAGACTGTGTCTATTGCCTGCTGTCCTTTTGCTGTGAAATCTGAGAAGAATCTGGTTTTATCTTCTCTGCAAGTTTCCTTTAGGCAGCTGGACACAACAGTGAGAAATCCCCTCCACCACTGTTCTTCAGTGGTTCTTCCTGCACCTAGGTTGGAGCAATTCCAAGCACAGATACAGGCTGAGTTGAGAGTGGTTTGAGTGCAGCCCTGAAGAGAAAGACCTGGGAGTGTCAGTGGATGACACATGAGCCGCCAGTGTGCACTTGCAGCCAAGAAGGCCAACCAAATCCTGGGTTACGTCAAGAGGAGTGTGACCAGCAGGTCAAGAGAGGTGATTTTGCCCCTCTACTTGGCTCTGATAAGGCCCCACCTGGAGTATTGTGTCCAGTTTTGGAGTCCTCAGCATAAGAAGGACATTGAGCTGTTGGAGCAGGTCCAGAGGAGGGCCATGAAGATGATCAAAGGGCTGGAGTAACTGCCTTCTGAAGACAGGCTGAAGGAGTTGTTCAGCCTGGAGAAGGCTCAGGGGGAACCTCAGACTAGCTTCTCAATACCTCAAGGGGGCTACAGAAAAGCAGGGGTAGGACTTTTTAATAAGGTATGTGATGGGAGGACTAGAAATAAAGGAAGTAAATTGGAAGAAGGTAAATTCAGGCTAGATATAAGAAAGAAANATGGCAGGGGGGTTGGAACTCAATGATCTTTAAGGTCCCTTCCAATCCAAACTATTCTGTGATTCTATGATTCTAAGTTTGCTAGAGCTGCAAAATAAGTCATATAGATACTCAGCAGTTTGCCACTACCTGCAACCCAGCTCCTAGGGCAGGGATGCTCACTGCCCCAAACTGTGGATAGACCCTAGGAGCATGCTGCAGAAGCCTGGGAGCTGGGAAAATGGAAGGAAATAGCCCTGTACAGTGGGGCTGGCAGTGGGATCCTGCACAAAAATCCTGAAGGAAAATCTGGCAACGTGGCCCGAGCCAAAAAAATTCAGGCTCAGGGGGAAAGGAGGTCCCCAAGCCCCAGCACCCCACTGGGTTCTCCCAGCTCAGGCCAGTGAGTGAGGGATAATCATAGCCAGAATTTATCCAGCCGCTGCTTGTTCGTAGCAAGGAAAAGGGAGACACCTATTGGGAGCAGGCAAAAAGGCAGCAGGGATGGGGAAAACACAAGTGAAAATCTGCAATTGTGTCTCCTGTGGCCCAGGGAAGTGAAAGGAATTTGAGGAAGGGTTTGGAAGTGCAGAATCTGCTCAGGGTCTGCTGTCTCCTGCAGATGCAACTTCTGCAGCAAAGCTACCCCACATCTACCACACATGTGGAGCCCAATTCTGTGTGGGACTCTCTTGAACCCAGCTCCTTGGCTTGTGGGTCATCCAAGCCCACACTGTAGGTGGTTGCCCTCGCCAGCAGGTGGGAAGCTCTGCTGCTGTTGCTCTGCTCAAGAATCCCAGTCACACCATTACCACCCAGTCCCACTACACTGCCAGAAGTGCAGAGGGGGTAAAGGACCCCCAGAGCTGTGGATGCCTATTGCTCTTCATGTTACTCTTTGAAATATGGCCGGAAGTTGCAGCTGATGTTCTACCATACACCAAAAATGTCATAGCCACAGTGACAGAGGTATCAGGAGTAAGATCAAGAGGGGGCAATAAGCATCAAAGTTTTTTATGACAGCAACTAAACTGGCAAGGAAACAAAAGAGAGCACCACAGGCTGCTTTGCACCTTGCTCTCCTCCTTGCTGTAGATCTACAGGTCCTACTGAAAGACCTACTGACAAGCCCCTTGAAACATAGACAAAGACCTAATTCCTCTAGCACAGTGCCAATTTACTTCACTTATTTCTGCTCATAGGCCAGCGATTTCAGATAGTCACTTCATGGACCATTTTCCCAAACAGACCTCTGCTTAAAGGGAGAATTCTAGCCCCTCTTGAGACACCCTACAAGCATTTGCTGGTAGTACCTTGTAACTATATTGTGGAACCAGCAAAGGTCATAGCAAAGGTCATAGAATGGTTTGGGTTGGAAGGGAACTTAAAGATCATGTAATTCCAACCCTCCTGCATCCTGTACTAGATCAGGTTGCTCAGAACCTTGGTAAGCTTGGCTTTGGGTGTCTCCAAGGATGGGGCTCCACCACCTCTCTGGGCAACCTGTTCCAGTATCTCACTCTTGGTGGACACTCAAGTCCTTCCATTTTTCCTCCCAGTTTGGCTCTAGGCAGGTTCCACATACCCCTCTTTTCCCCCATCTCTTGCCTCTGCCCCACACCAACCCTTAAGTTGTTCTTGTGCCAACCCCAGTGGGGGGCTGCAGCTCATCAGGCTGTAAAACGACGAAAATAACAGTAAAACAACAAAAATAATTAGCAGGTGAGGCAAAGCAGAGGATCACCTTCCCAGCCAAACAGGCAAGTGTGGAGATCTCACCAGAGAAGAGAGCAGCTGTGCAAACCAGTGAGTGAACTGGGGAAGGAACCTCACAGATCACTGTTAATGACAGCTGCTCAGCAAGGAACAAAGTGCTTCACACTGGTCATGGGCTGAAGCCCATGGTTGTCCATGCTGGCCATCATCTCAGACAGATGTACAGAGTTCAGCTTGCCAGGGATTCCAAGCTTTTGTAGTCTTAATCTGTGCTGTGGTAACTCAAGATAGGAAATAAAAAGTGATTTCTTGCCAGCATTCCTGGATGAGCTTCAGGGGGAGAGCTGTCTGCTCCTCTCTGGCCAAGCTGTGCCTATAACTGCATGACTCTTGGGAAGCTTGTGAGCGTTCTTGTGGTGAAAATGTGACTCAGCAAAGTTCTGCTCTCAGCTGGATCTTGGAGGAGGTGGTTGGTGTCTGAGATGGAGGTGAAATACCACCAACTGGCTGATGATAGCTGGGCTCTGTGGGAAGCAGCCACCCACCTGGACAGAGCCCATGAGGGGAAAATGTTATGGAAAAGGGATAGGATAGAATAGAATAGAATAGAATAGAATAGAATAGAATAGAATAGAATAGAATAGAATAGAATAGAATAGAATAGAATAGAATAGAATAGAATAGAATAGAATAGAATAGATAGTTTGGGTTGGAAGGGACCCTAAAGATCATCAATTATCAACCCCACTGCCATAGGAAGGGACACCTCCCACTACATCAGGCTGCTCAGTGCCTTGTCCAGCCTGGCCTTAAACACCTCCAGAGAGGGGGCATCCACAACCTCTCTGAGCAACCTCTTCCAGTGTTTCACCACCTTCACTGTAAAGATTTTCTTTTTTATATCTAGCTTGAAGGAAGGAGCACAGGGGTCCTCTGTAGGAGACTAGCAGAGGGGAAAGACACATCAGGATGTGGTATCTCAAGAGGAATCAGGGAAGTTGCACTGATAATATGTTGCTATCCATTGCAGTAAGTTTATCATCAAAATACCTAATTGTTTTACACAACCAATGTTTTATTTTTGCTTCTTGACAGTGAAAGGCCAGTCACTCTTGGCATAGGACACTAGAGGAAGCAAAAAAGGGAGAAGCAAGTCTGGGTTCTGCATTCTCAGAGTCTGGAAAGGACTTATTTCTGTTTAAGCCCTAATGAAATAAATGAGATGTAAGCAAAAGCTTAACTGCTGCAATCATATGGATACTTTCTTGAATCGGGACCTTTATCAAATGAGTGGTGGCTGTTCAGCCTGGAGACAAGGAGGCTGAGAGGAGACCTTGTTGCTCTCCACAACTACCCAAAAGGAGGGTGCAGCAAGGTGGTGCTTGGTCTCTTCTTTCAAGTTGCAGACATCAGAATAAGAGGAAAATACCCTCAAGTTGCACACGGGGAGGTTTAGGCTGGATATTAGAAAAAATTGCTCACCAAGCATTGGAACAGACTGTGCATGGTAGGGGCTGAATCGCCATCCTTGAAGATACAAAGAGGACCAGGTAGACATTGTGCTTAGTGACATGGTTTACTGGTGGTTTTGGCAGAGTTAGGCTGATAGTTGGCCTCTATGGTCTGCAAGGTCTTTTCCAACCTGGACTATTCTATGACTCTGCAATCAAGAAATTAGATGCATTTCCTCCCCAAGATGTGTGCTTGTGTGGATAATTTCACCACCTCTGAATTGCTCAGGTATATCAGTAACAAGGCTACATGGCCACTTGAGCAGGGAGAGCACTGAACTTCTCAGGCCCCTGGTGCTTATACACATCTATTTCCCTGCCACCAACTACTTCAGGGAGGCTACAGCCAAATGCATGATTGTTCCTCATGGGAAAGATGGCAAGAGCACCATGTTGGGCTGCCAACTGATTCACACCATTACTTGACAGGTAACATGGAAGACCACCATCATGTGTACAACACACAAGTGGCTGCTTCTCCACCTGCAAGGATAAAAACCAAAGAATCATAGAATAGTTTGGGTTGGAAGGGACCTTAAAGATCATTGAGTTCCAACCCCCTTGCCATAGGTTATTATTATATGCCTTCAGCAGAAAATAAACCCCATGTAGTCAAATACCAGAGCGAGGTGGGGGGAAAGTCAGACAAATGAAATAGATGGATCAGATTCCAGCGTGCCCCAAAAGTCACTCTCCACTTAGGGTCTGCTGGAGGGAAGGTGGGAGCAGCTCTGCTCTGCTGGGGAGGGTGCTGAGCTACCAGTCCCTTGTTCATTAATCCTGGAGAGCATGATGCAGAGGAGAACATGCTGCCAATTGCAAATGTGGTGATGGGGCATCGGGGGCATATATATGCATCATTAGTCATCCACAAGAATGTTGTTTTTCTAACCTCTGCATTTTCATCTGTCACTTCAAGCCATAAATATGCAGCCCTGCCAGTGATTTGACATTACACTTGCTTTGGATGGTTGCCTTTCCCAAATATTAATAGTAACTCATTGTGGACACAGCATTGGTATTTAGTTAGATCAGACCAGCTCCTTTTAAAAAACAGCTTTTGGTATAAAGGGAACAGATGTTTTTCATTTACACAAAGAACAAAAACAAAGTTCTATTGTTCAGTTACAGTGAATACAAACATTATAGGCACAGAGAAATTAACACCAATAGCCTATTAAAAAAAAAAAAAAAGGAATTAAAAGCCCATCATTACATAGGTCCACTTATTTGTGCTTTTCCTCCCACCTTAGGGACTCAGTGGCATGCAATGATAGTAAAAGTTTACTTTTTGGAATTCATCTGTATTTGAGTGTGGCACATTTTAAAGATAAATAGAAGGATGTCTTCTAAATCGATTTTATATAGACAATAATAATAATAATAGTTTTATAATAACAAGTGAGGAATGTAAACCCTCTCAGTCCATGGTATAAACCAACTACTAGCTCATGGGGATAGGAAGAAATTGCCTCTTTGAGCTGATTATTCTATAGTTGTTGCTTACAGGGTATATTTTTTTTGCACACAACAGCAAAGTCTCAACCTTCTGAAATGAAATGTGTGCATGCAAAAATGGATAGAGAATTTTGGTTGCACCAGTGAGGTTATCTTGTGATATGCTATGAAATTAAATGAGAATGATCCTCATACATTTTTTCCCCTGGAGATTTAAACACCTTTTGAGTGCAATTATATTAAACGGGAATGATCCTCATACATTTTTTCCTCTGGGAATTTAAACACCCTTTGAGAGCAATTACAAGCTTCTGCCGCCTGCAGGTGGGAGCAGAGCTCAGGCACTCATCCACGTCAAGGTGCTTCAGCCCATTCCAGAGCAGGAATGTTTCCCTGCAGATGGAGGTCACTTGAAGCTCTTTGGGCAACATTCAACCTGATAAAAATGTTTCTCAGAGATGAAGTTTAGTATCATTACCATTTCTCATCCACTGAACATACAACCTGGATATCTAGCTCTCAGCACAGCTCTTCCCATGGAGAAGCATCTCCAAGCTTCTTGAAGATTTTCCTAGTGGTTCTCTCTAACTGGTTGTCACATCTTGCATCACGCTCTTGGTCAGCTATTTCTAGGTACAGAAATACTGGCACATCAGTAATTCTATCTCTAGTTCAGATTCACCAGTCCTGCAGCTGGAAGAGGACAAGGAAGGGAGAGATCTTGGTTTTTCCCAATGCTATATAAGCACAGATTCTGCTTTTGGAACATTGAAAACAGATTTAATCCTTTTTCCTTTCCCACTGACCATGACCTACTCTTTGTCCAAAAATTAGTGACATTTTACACTATTCCATACTTAGTCTAAGTGTCAAAATACAAGGCTTACTTTAGATCATCATATGGCACTTGGTAAAAAATCCAAACTACCAAACCTTTATCCGTGTTTTAGCCAGATGGAAAAACAAAGTTGAAATTAAAAGACTAGGGACAGAAAAGTGGAAAAAAATAGCATTTCCTGTAGCATTCAGGTGACCTGGGGATTTCAGTGCTGCAGAACAAGAGAAAGACAAACATCATGACTCAAAGGGCTGGAGCCTTTTTCAACCACTAAAGGCAAGTCTTGCTGGGAGAGGAGCTACATGCAAGCTGCTCCAAGTGGCTGGTTTTAAACATTCAATCACATTATATAATATGAAACCCAGTTCCAGACCCATGCAGGGGAAAAAAAAAAAAAAAGAGAAACCAAAACATTACATTCATACAGTACCTTTCAGCTCGAAAGAGCCCAAGCTATGAATCATCTTATCCACCACAGAATGCCATCACCTCAACATCGAAACACAGCAGCTGTTGATTACCCTGCAAGAACATTAAGATGGGTGCTCTTGTGCAGCCAAAACAACAAGGAAACCCGAGTAGACAAATGTAATAAGCTGGAATGCACAAGCTTATCCTCCCTACCTTTATAATGAATACCAGAGGGACTTTAGGGACCACAAGCAGCCGAAGATTCCAGCCGCCCAATGCTAACAGTGCTTTCTGCAGCACTTAAGCGATCCTTGGAAGCCAAAAGCATTTGACCTGGACTTGCTTTGCTTTGCTTGGTTGTCAACGAGGCCAAGAGCTGGCTATTGCACACTGACCACAATTGCTATGCCACATCCAAAGTCATTTCTGCCACATTAGAACCCTGCTTGATGCCAGAAACAAAGCAATTGCAACGCTCTCAGCTGTCCAAAGATGCAGAAATTCATCTCTTGTGCAAAGGAGGTAACTAATTGCAGACCTGTACCTGTTGGCTGTTCATTAATAAATTAATGATTGTGGTTAGCTATTCATTAATAAACTCCAGTCATGCTCTCCCAAACATGGCTCCCTCAGACCTTGACTCTCAGTACCTCAGAGATGCTACATGGCTCTTGGAAGTGGCTTATCAAAACTGGAACCGCTCGCTGTCCAAATATACTCAAGTTTTCGCTCAAAATCCAAAAATCTCATCATTACACCACACTCATCACTGTGGTATCTGAGAGCACCACCATTTCCAGCTGAATTCCAGCCCCAGCTGGATTCAATGAAGAGTCACTCTGAGCCCGGGGACGTGGAGTTAAGGCTGGCCAGGATCATGCAGCAAGTCCTTGGTGGGTGCATGAGAAGTTAGCTGCAGGAGCTGGGCTTTGGATCCCACTGAAGGAGAAAGGGTCTTGAGGCCAAAGGACATTAATTAAGAAATTGCTAAAGCCTTAGGAGCTCAGCTCAGCTCCAGGACCCTCAGACAAGTGTGCCACTGTCTCTCACTGTATAAGGTTGACCTGAGTGTGGGCTCTGCAGAGGTCTTCTGAGAGAGGGGCCAGAGGAGGAAATTCCACTGATAGCTCTGTGTCCTGCAAGCAGTCATATACACTGGTGTTTGTTATCTCAAAACGGTGTGAAGCACAATGTAAAAGCAACCTCATTTCTACAGCACAGGTCTGTTCATGCATGTGAACCCAAATGAGGTAAGATGCTTCACCAATTCACTCAAAATGGAGATAAAAAAAGAGACTGAGCCCTGTGTTTCAATGGCTAAAATGTCACAAGTACCTGAAAGGAGGTTGTAGTGAGCTAGGTGTCATTCACCTTTCCCAAGAAATGAGCAAAAGGACAATAGGAAATGGTGTCATGAAATAGAATCATAGAATCATAGAATAGTTCAGGTTGGAAGGGACCTTAAAGATCATCAAGTTCAAACCCCTCTGCCACAGGCAGGGACACCTCCCACTACATCAGGCTGCTCAGTGCCTTGTCCAACCTGGCTTTAAACACCTCCAGAGAGGGGGCATCCACAACCTCTCTGGGCAACCTCTTCCAGTGTTTCACTACCCTCACCATAAAGACACCTCAAGAGGCATCAGGAAAGATTTAGACTGAATATTAGGAAAAAAAAATTTCACAGAAAGGGTTGTTAACACTGGAACACGCTGCCCACAGAAGTGGCAGAGCCTCCATCCCTGCAGGTATTTAAAAGACATGTAAACATGGTGCTGAAGGACCGCTTTTAGTGTCAGACTAGGCAGTGCTTGATTAAAGGCTGGATGTAAATTGGAAGATTCAAGCTAGATATAAGAAATTCTTTAGAGTGAGGGTAGTGAAACACTGGAAGAGGTTGCCCAGAGAGGTTGTGGATGCCCCTCTCTGGAGGTGTTTAAGGCCAGGCTGGACAAGGCACTGAGCAGCCTGATGTCCCCATGGCAGGGGGGTTGGAACTTGATGATCTTCAAGGTCCCTTCCAACCCCAACCATTCTATGATCCTATGATCTCTTCCAACCAAAATGATTCCATGATAGTAACGTAAATGTCCTGTACTTTTCACCCCACCACAGCTCAGCTTCTGCACAAGCTGTAGTTTTAGCTCACCAAACCTTTCTGCTTCCCTGAGCACCTGCAGTTCCAGACCCACAGCTCATACCAGGAGCAATGAATTTCTCTTCCCAGGCAAGGTGTTTGGCCCTGTACAGACCTGCAGACTGATTCAGAGCTAGTGGAGCACTTTTAAAAACAAGATGTTTTTACCAAAACACTCTCCAATAATCAAACAAATCAAAGGGCAACCTAACTGGATCCACAAAGGAAAGCACAGAGTTGCCAAAGAACTGCTGTTATCTCTGGCATGGCTGGGTCACTGGGACATTTCACAGAAACAAAATACAAAAATGTATTTCCTGTGTAAACTCAATTAAAATACCTCGGGGGAAATGTTTCATGTGCTCTTAAGACGTGAGGCCAAAGCTACCCAACTGGCTTGGAAGGGATGAGATTACTTCCCAGGGGCTGATGGAAAGCACCAAATACCCCTCTCCTGAACTCATTAAAATCAGGGACAGCAGCAACAGTATCTGACCTTGTCAACACCTGGCAGGAAGGTGCTCTGCCCTCCCAGTGAGAGGGAGGCTGCCTCCCACTGCCAGCAGCTCAGATAACATTGGAGGGCACTGCAAGGTTTGATTCAGCCCAGGCATCCCTCTACGGCAGAAGCCACCAGCCGCTCCTGAGTCACACACAAGCCTGTGGCAGGGGGGTTGGAACTAGATGATCTTTAAGGTCCCTTCCAACCCAAACAATTCTATGATTCTTCTATGATTCTTTGGAGAAGTCAGTGTTGAAAAAAAAGGTTAGCTATACCTTTCCTTCTGGGTCTGACTAAGATCCCACTCCACAGGTGAGTTAGCTTCACTCCAAAGGGAGAAGGACTTTTCTACTGATGCACAAGTCTCTGGGGACAGATGGAGGCCGCAAGTTACTCGCTGTGCAGGTAATGAGACTCTGGTCTCATTTTTCTTCTTGGTCTTTTTCTCTTTCTGTTTACCCCATGATTTGTTCCTATACTTGCACTGCAGGATCTTGCTGCTTTTCGTGCTCTCCTGGCTGGGACAAGGGAGGAAGATGGCTCCCCCAGGTTGGTACACATGATCAAAGGATAGTGGAGAGAGGCAAGGATGAGAACTCTTCTCTGCCCTGCCACCACTCTGATTCATCTGCTCTGTATGTTCTCCCAGCAGGTTTTGTAGAGAGCAGTTGCCACTCCAGGATTTTTTGGATGAAACTGAACAAACTCTTGCTGCAGGGAAAATTCTTCCAGCTGGAAATCAATGGTGAGTCACAAGTGGCTGCCCTGAGTACCATGAAGTCTGTGTAACCTGAGTGATCACAATGTCTGTCATCTGAATAATGTTGCCAGCTACATGCCAGTTGATACCAAAAAACTTGCAGGACATCCTTGTCACCCAGACCTGGCCTCTGGCTCTTCAATTTGGCCAATAACCCTACAGATGAGTGGGGTCTCTATTACAGCCACAGTCCCTTTTTCCCCTTTCAACTAACATGCTGGGGAAAGGAGAAAGGATGGTCTGAGGAGGAAGGACTGACATTCAGCATTAATTTTTCCTTCTGCTGAAGCCTTACTCATATCTAGCAAGGAAAACAAAGGCAACACTGCAGCTTGGATATGCCCTGGGTAGCACAAATGACAAGAGCAGTGTAGGCTGGGCAATACCCAGAAAACACACTGTCCATGAGTGCTGAGTGAGTGCTACAGCAATTAAGGGATTATTATTTTTTTAAACTTCCTTTTTGTTTAACACCACAATGGCAGCTAAATGCTTGATTTCAGATTGAACAAAGGGTTTCCATTTTGCTGAGAAAAAAACTCAGTCCACTCAAGCAAAATGAAAACCAGAAACCACTCACATCAGATTGAACAAAGTGTGTGATTTCGCCCCAAAACAGATTTCTGTCTGTTGACATCAGTCCACTTTTTTTCAGGGGTTTGGGTTTGTTGCCATTGATCTGGAGGCAGAACTGGAAAAGTCAAGTACAGCAAGGGTGTGGAGAGAAGTGATAGCACTTATGAGAACAACTGAGATATCGCTGGAAAAAACAGACCAGCCTTCAGGCACAGAAAGGTTGCTTCTTCCAGCTCTATCAGTTGTTCTCAAAAAAGCTATTCCCTCTTCTTCCAAAGAATCTCCTTATCTCCATAGTCTATCCTGGCTTCATGAGTACATCTACTGAAGCAGCAGTTATTAGCACTGTTCAACATAGAAAGTTGACAGGCAAATCTAGAAATTCAATGGCAACCAGTTAAATCCTATCTAATTTGTACAGATTCTTGTGTCCAACCCAAGAAGGGAATAGTTCTTTAATCAGGAGGCAGAAAATTACCAGAATATTACAGTATTAACTATACTAGCATCAACAGCTGAGTGCAGACAGCTCTCACTGTGCCTGCTACTTAGCTCCCCTATGAGTTTAACAGCACAGAAGAACCTTGACAGCAGCGATGAGCATAAAACCTGACCAACTTGTAGAAACATCCATACAAAATAGGTCCGTGACTGCATCCTTTGCCCAGAGGGAGCATCAGATTATCACCATTTAAGGATTTTTAGGAATGGATTTAATAGCCCATAACTTTTCTAGAGAGAAAGATCAGAGAGGGAGAAAAGTATGTGACACCTCAGAGAAACATTCCATAACAGCCCTGCAAGGTGGCTGTGGCACAAGCTTCTGGGAACAAAGAAATAGTGAAGATAAAAGAAATGGTGAAGATAGAAAAGTGAACACAACATGGATGAGCCTTAGACATGACAGACTGTCTAATGCACCCTAGCACATACCAGAACAGCTTTGCCAGATCCTTCACAACACACATCTTTGGAGAGCACCCAACCCAGCTGGACCTCTTTCCAGAGGAGAGGGGCCCTCAGCATCCCTCTGCCACGTGACTTGCCCCAAACTATCCATCCTATACACCCTTCCCTCTTTCTCTAGATCCCTATGCTGGTCCCATTTTGCTGGATGAGAAAGTAGCATCCCATTGTGGCTACATCCTGACAGAAGATGTGTGGGGCAACCCTGTCTTCCGTGCATCAGTGCTTGGCTGTCACGTGGCCAATGAGGTGAGTACCCAGAGATGGGCTTGAAAACAACTCAGACAGCACTTCCCTTCCTAAAAGACAAGGCTGAGATACAATATGGCATCCCAATGGCATGTTTTGAGAACTCAAGGAGATAGTGTTGATGGTGCATGGAAATGAATAGGCAATGGCTCTCCAGTGTGAGGTTTTTGCTACATGTGACTGACACGGGATTTCCTCTCCCCATGAAATGACACTCAGCCTAATGCTGCTGACTGGCTGCTGCTGACTGGCTGCCAGTTCTCAAGCATATCCTTGTAGCTGCTGATTTGCCAGAGAGTTTCTTGAAAGCCTCTCTGGAAAGAAGTAGGCATCTGCTTGAAAAAAAAAAAGCAACATTTGCAGTGTGATTCTGGCAGATCATTTCCTGGCTTAATTTGTGTGGTAACGTGCCTATTAACACATGCCTAGGAACGTAGATCACACACATCTATTAGACCCAGATTTGTCTCACACAACTTTAGCCATCTAAAAGATAATGTCTAGTCTAAACTAGCTGTTTACCCTTCCACAATAGTTCAATGGAGAGAAACAGGCATCTCTGGAAGGTGATTCACCCCTTCCTAAAACATGTATAAAAGCAAAGGCTGGATTTCTAATTTCTAAATGTTAGTGGAGATGAAATGTACTTAGAAACAGAACATATCAGAGCAAAAACTTAATTGCTTGTCCATGTTTAGTCTGGTTGGTCCTGGAAGCCCCACAGAAAAAATAAGGTAAAACTTTACGGGCAGAGGTTATGCTAACAAGAGCAGGGGGGGTGCAGTGTGCTGTGCAATGACCAGGATTTCCAAACTGGACACTTCTCTGGAAAGGTTTTCCCTTTTTCTGTAGAAAAATGCACATCCATGTCAGAAAGAAACACTGTCCATGGCTTCATGTGTAGCTCCTGGTGAGATGAAGGACCAAAAGGAGCTCTTGTTGAGAGCTCAAGTTGAGATCATAGAATCATAGAATGGTTTGGGTTGGAAGGGACCTTAAAGATCATCTATTTCCAACCCTTCTGCCATAGGCAGGGACACCTCCCACTAGACCACTGCTCAAGTTTGGCTCCATCCTGTCCTTAAACAGAGAGGGGGCATCTACAACCTCTCTGGGCAACTTGTTCCAGTGTCTCACCACCCTAAACAGATTTTGTAAGGTAGATCTGAACTACCTTCATCAAAATAAAATCCCCAGTACTTTCTATCCATAAGGAGCACCCAAAAGTCATGACTGGCAGGAACATGAACTATATGGTAAGTCAGGTAGTCAGGTCTTCTCCTGATATTTAGGTCTTCTCCTAAATATTGTGGCAAGAATAGTGCTGAAATGTGATCTGAGGCAAAGGCTGCAAGAACTGAGTCATTGTCTCTGGCTCAGAAAGCCACTGTACACAAAGCATGTAAAACAGGGTGATATGTGAGAGTAGCTGTCAGTACAGCTCCCAACCTGACCTCACTACTATAAAACACCCTCAGAAACAGGACACTGGGTTGGATGGTTCCAATTGCAGCCCCCTCTGGGAGGTTCCATGCTAGCTGCTGAATCACCTGTTGTTCTTTGCAGGCAGATGAGCTGTTTTCACTGACTGTGAACATCAAGGTTTCCTAATTTTCAAACATGAGAGCAGGTGTGACATACACCTACCCTATGTACTGCTCCTCCTCTTCCTGTGCCTCAAGAGAAATTGTGTGTGAAGAAAACTACATGGAGGTAAAAGCTGCTCCACTGAAGGAGAAGCTACATCCAAGCATCAGAAACAACAATATCTACAAATTCCTGACAGGAATTCATTTTATACTATGTACCCACCCTTATAGCAACCTGTTGAGCTCACAAGATTAACTTTATGGTATAAAGTGCTGCAGCATCTGTAAAAATGTCACCCTTACATTTGAAATACTAAAATCTAGCATGGTAGGAATTGGCTGTCCAGCATCTACACACCATCAGAGAAATAAGGCACTGAACAAAACAGACTTCAATGCCCAACTGTTATGGGCAGGATGGAGAAAGCCTATTTCTCCTGCTAGGGCTCAAAGCTGTGCAGTCATGTCTGGATGCTGCAACACACTTAAACAATGGTACAGATGTCTGGGGCACACACTGCCTTTCTCTGCAGCACATGCTGGCAAGATTTACATCCTTGCTGACAAGATTTACATCATAGTAGATGTATGCATTTTCAGGTGTTCACCTCCACAGGAAGAGGGAACCATTCCTGTCAAAGCCAATAGTCTTTGCTTCTCTGTACCTCCAGTGGAGAGACCCAGATGCCCCTATAAGTCTCCAGAGTGGGATCTAGCTTATCAAAGATGAAACAGGATTTTTGATTTATGTCATTACACACAAAGTATTCCCTCTGCAGCACACACATTCATTTTAAGGCCACAGAAATTACCTCTATTGAGAAGCTTTTTGGAAACATTTTAATTATTTCCAGTGTAAATTGCTAGATCCTGGAGCAAAAACCTGAAAGTCCCTGCTCCCTATGTCTGCAACAATGCTGAAGAATGTATTTTTTTCCCAAAGAATCTCCTCTGTGTCTCCAGGTGTCAGTGAGGACCGATGTCCCTGCAGTTTCAAATGACTACACCATAGCCTGGATGTCAGCACTGCCAGAGGTACAAAGGGGAGTCTTCCCTTCTAGTTCCTAGCCTGCTTCTTCTCCCTAATCATGAGTCATTCTTGGAGCATAGCTTCACCTCTGCCAAAAAAAAAGGGATAGCAAAAATGCCATCATGTACTGAAAAACCTCTCAAATTTTATTAGAGCAAAAAGAAATTTATGTGGGAGAGCAGAGCCATATGCTTGTTACGTTAATGGGAAGTGAGTTCAAGACAAACAAAGGTAGGTGGTTCTTCACACAATGGGTAGTGAATCTGTCAGACTCCTTGCCAAAAATGTTGTGGCTGCTGAAAGCTTCCTTGATCTCAAGGAGAGTCTGGAAAAATTGACCAAAGAGAAATTCAGAAAGATGCAAAATACAAAGATACAGTTAGTTCAGGAGTCCATGAGGTTGGAAGGTATTAGCAGGAAATATATAAACTCATCTGGTTTTTTTTCTCATGTCTTAATTGTTCCTTATGTCAAATTTTTCTTATGACTATGGTTATCATTTCAGGAGATTCTGTTTTAGACCAGTGCATTCCTCTCTTCTTATCTTTGATACAGTCTGCCTGTGTTTAGCCATAGAGGTAGCCTGATATTCGGCCTCTGAACTACTCCATCAATGGACAGATATAAAAGCAATCATTTTATCAACAGCACAGGCATTTTGTCCAAGGGCATCTGTGTAAGGCCACCAGTCCAAGTTTCTTCCAGGGCTGCTATGAGACTATCTCTAAAAGTGCCTTAAAGAGCTAGATAATTCCTTAGCTTTATCATGATCAAGGATGTTTCTTATCTGAAGTGGATCAGCAGTATCCACTGCCACTCCATTTATTCCACCTTCTACAAAGAAAATACAATCACAGAATCATAGAATGGTTTGGGTTAGAAGGGACCTTCAAGATTATCTAGTTCCAACCCCCTTGCATGGGCAGGGACACCTCCCACTAGACCAGGTTGCTCAATGCCTCATCCAGCCTGACCTCCAGGGATTGAAGGGGCATCCACAACCTCTCTGGCAACTTGTTTCAGTGTCTCACCACCCTCATGAGGAACACTCAAATCCTTCCATTTTTCCTCACAATCTGCCTCTAGGCAGGTTCCACATACCCTTCTTTTCCCCCATCTCCTGAATCTGCCCCACACCAACCCTTTTCCAGACCATTTTCCCCTAAATCCCACAGACCTGGGCTCCACTGGAGACAAAATAGATAGCATCATAGTTCATTACAAGACTTTGGTAGATTTAGATCTCACGCAGCTCATCTCTCTCTTGCAGATTCAAAATGTTGCATACCAGCAATGGCAACTGATGTTTGTTTCTCCATCAGGGAGAAAGAGAATAACAGTAAGTGATGCAGCAAAACTGGGCTATGGCTTCAATAATACACTGTCCCGAGTCTACCTCCGTGCTCCCTACCACACCAATGAGTCTGACATCAGCCTGGTGAGTTATTGTTCTCAACTGGACAAAAAAATGTGGTTTTCCAGTACCTCTCCAGGACTGCAGTTCTCTTTTTCTGCCTGCAATCCAACAGGTCAGTGGTGTAACCATGAACGTGGTGACTTCCACTTCCATGTACAGGCAGCGGTGGTTGCTTTTGCTGATTGACACAACGGTCTCCTGTCCTGTGGGTGAGGATTTCTTCCTTGTTGACCAAAAATAACTGCCTTAGGACTCAGCAGAAAACAGTCTCCCCATTTCCCTGTGACCTACTCTGTAAGAGTTTACAAGGTGCCCTCAGAGCAACATGAGCTAAGAGTCCATGGCTTCAGTCCCAAACAAACACAATCCCTGCTGTGATGCTATATGACTTGTCTTGCCAGTTCAGTGTCTTACCTGGTCTCTGGTTTCTTGTAGATGCAGAGAACTTTAGACAAGTGAAAAACTGTGGCAAAAGGGACAGGGAGTCTCCCCTGGACTAACCTCACAACCTTGGCTTTTCACAGATGTATATCTCCAAGCAGGGAATGCAGCTCTGCATTTCTGGGACTGACCTAGTCCTTTTCTCTAGAGAGACAGAGCCAGCTTTTTGCAGAGCAGTGGTGGCTGTGCCTTCCTTCTCTCACCAAACAGTATTAGCTTGAATAACAAGTGAGGAGGCAGGAGGCTGTCATGATCTTGAAGGGAGAAGGCCCACATGGGGCTGTGCTTCCATTTCTTTTGCCAATAAGGCAAAAATCCTGGGATCAGAAGGACAACAGAGCAGCAGGTACCCAGAATATAGAATCATAGAATAGTTTGGGTTGGAAGGGACCATAAAGATCATTGAATTCCAACCCCCAGTAGATGTCAGTTCTTCTGAATGAATGAATTACTCTTCTCAAATTGGTTATTCAAGTCTATTTTGAACACCAGGGTTTTTATGACAAAATAGCCAGCAGCTCTCCAATATCCTGTACATGTGAGAGGGAGGCAAGGGAAGGCAGCCATTTTATAGTGAGGACTGACTGCTAACTCAAACTGTTTGTCTGTGCAACTCAACAGATGGCATCAGCTTCACCAATACTAAGCTGACATGGACTGTGCCAAGTGTTATTCCCACAGTGGTGGCTCAAGAATCCACCTTTGTGTCTAAAACCATTGTAATGGGAGTTGATGGCCGAGCCATAGTAAACCCAGAGGAGAACAACTTCTTACTGGAACATAATGAGACCCACATCGTCATAACTGTCCCTATTGGAGCAGAAGGAGGCAACCTAAAGGTTAGTACAAACCTGACATGCACTAACAACATGGCAGACATTTCTAAATCATGGTAATTCCAAGCCATACAGAAAGTGCTTGATTGCTGCTTAAAATTAACAAATATTTGAACATCTAGATGCTCCTTCTCTGTGTTTTCAAAGCTACTACTCAGAAATGAAGTGTCTTTGCTTACAAAACATGAGACAAGAGAGAGATGGTCTTAATAATCTATAAGCTACAATAATAGTTAAATAATACTAGTGATCATAGAATCATAGAACAGTTTGGGTTGGAAGGAACCTTAAAGATCATCAAGTTCAAACCCCCCTGCTATAGGCAGGGACATCTCCCACTACATCAGGCTGCTCAGTGCCTTGTACAGCCTGGCCTTAAACACCTCCAGAGAGGGGGCATCCACAGCTTCTCTGGGCAACCTCTTCCAGTGTTTCACCACCCTCACTATGGTTTGATAATAAGACTGATAATAAGACTGAAGGAATTCCCAGACACTGGAGATGAGTCACATCTGTGTTGTTACATTATAAAACTGGTCCAAGACCAGTTCTGACCTGGGTCAATGAACAACATAGTTTGGATGCAGCCACTTTCTTTCAACATAATTTATAATTTTCAGGTATACAGTGTCCAAAGAAATGTTCAGCATAAAGGAGCTGGAAATGTTCTCACAAGGCTCTCTTTACTGGCTACATTTGTGAGGACACATTGGTGTGACTGATGTAATCCACTGGAAGTTCACTGCTACTTGTATCAGTGGACATTTCCTTCACTGTGTAACACCAGACAGACTTAGTCTAAAGAACTGTTGGAGGTGCTGATAAACCCATATGGTGAACTGAGACAGAATGGGAAATGTGACTGATAGTCCAGAGATTGAAAAAAGTTAAAAGCAAGCAAGGTTACTTACTAAGCTTTATGAGGACATGTCCCCACCCCTGATACCTTCTTACTGAGAATCTCAGTGGAATCTAAATCAAATATGGACCAGACAAACAAGCTCTCCTAGCAAAATCCATCCCAAACTCTACTAGAATATAATTTTCCCTTTCTATTGCAAGAATTTTAACCATATTCAGATACTCTTTTATCAAGCTATTGAGAATTAAGACTTAATCACAATTTTACCTCCTAGAGCTCCGTATCAGATGGGGTATATGGAGTCATTTACAGTATTGACTTGTTCTTGGAGCACACGTGGACAGATGCAGAGTGGCAAACCACCAAATATACTGTCATCAAACCCATCACCACACCTTTCATGCCACAAATACCAACTGTTAGCAACAGTAAGTCTTTCCTCTCAAGAATTTTTACCAATCTCTTGCTTTTGCTGTATATACATTGCTCCTTTTGAACTCTGACACACACTTACATTCAACAGAATGTTCTCAACTCCCACTTTCAATCTGCAAGCCAAACTCAAGATGAAAGGTATTATAAAAAGGAACCCCAAACATTTAGCCTTAATGGATGTGCCATTTATCATCCACCATTAATGAAATGAAAATTATCAGTTGCTGATAAGAACATGAACATTTTTTTCACGCTGAGTACTGGAATAAAGATGTTGCTTTGTCCAGTTATCCCTTTGGGCAGAACATGAGGATAGCATTCACTGATGACATTTTCTCCCCAAAACCACTGCCTGCATTTGTTATTTTGAAGAATGCTGAAATCATTGTGCCAACCAGTGCTGCAGCAATGTTTTTTTAATTATACTTTCCAACACATTAAGACACTACACATCTTTGAAACTGATACAAAGCCTGGATAACTGATACAGAAAGAAAAAAGAAGGCTTTTGGCATACATTATTATATCTTTTCCATACTTTATGTGGCTTTATAGGAAAGTCATTGCACATCACAGTACACCTCTAGGAAGTTACTGGAGTTGCCTGCTCTGCAGTTGTATGTATTTGTTGTTAATCTCCTGCAGCTTGAAGCAATTCTCAAGTACTCAGAGTATTTCAGATCTGACTAGAACACAAACACTCATTAATCAGAACCCTTGAAGAGATAGCTGCTGGCCAAATTCCCTGGAACTTGAATGGGAGGCCACCCCAAATGTCTTCTTCACTTGATCCACATCAGCATTAATTTGGTGTTCTCTCCCCACAGACACTCTGCCAGAGGAAAGGCTATTTAATGTTGCCCTTGGACACTTTCTTCCTGATGTCTCTCTGGTGGCAATCACAATAGGGAATGTGCCATTTACCCTACAAGAAGCACAGCACCATGGGTTTAAGATTTATGAAATTCCCTTTTCTAACGGAACAAAAGGTTTTGTCCTGGAAGTACCTTTTGATGATCCCTATGTTCTAACGGAGGTAAGACACATGCTGACACTTCAGCAGCTGGGCAGAGGAGGCAGGGAAATTCCTCTTCAGAATGTACTCCAGCTTTGATTAGCAAACAACAGTTCCTCAGTCATAAAGATGTCAAGGAGCCTGAGCTCACCTGATTTAAGATTAGATGCTTGTATGTCCCCAGCTGTCTCTCCCTAGGTCTCTGGAGGACATGCAGCATCATGTGTGATTAGATGGTATGAAATGACCTTATTGCCTGCCAGCATGGCTAACATCCAGCAGCAAGAGGTTTGTCCCTTGAAACAGGAGTGTCTGGGAAAAATGAATTAATTACTGAAATCCTGAAACACCAGTAACCAAGATGCTGAACCAACACCTGAACCTACCTTTATGCTGAGCCATTTGACCCCTGGCACACACTGCATGCATGAACAGGCAGGCTCAGGATATTCTAAATGTAATTTTGTTAAGCTTCAGACCATTTCTGATCTAGATATTTGTCAAAAATATAAATTTACAGAGGGAATTCAACCTCCAGTTTTGTGGGATGATGCATAACTATGACTTCTCCACCACTGTTCTCCTCATATCACCCAGAGCTGTGGTGTTCTTTTCTCCCGTGAAGGCTCAGTATCAAAACTTGTCCAAAGAATTTTCAGGCTACACTCAAACTACAGCTAAATTGCATTATGGATCAAAGCAAGCCAAAATTGTCAGAAGTATTTATTTCAGGTTGAGCAGCAGGTTTTGCTTTGGGGGCACTTTTAGTGAAATAAATGAGGATGGTGAGAGGGATCTCTCACAGGCTCTCCTCACACCTGTCTCACTCACTACTTCTCTCCTGGGTTGAGCCCACAGTCAGAGTAAAGAATAAGGTTTTGGATCCAGATCACACTCCACAAGCTCTTTTTACCAGTGGGTAAGAGGAAACACCACAGCATTCACTTCTGCCTCCATTTTCTGAACAGGCACTGCACTCCTCCACATTTAGGTCTGGCTGAAAGAGCTGCTGAATCCAGTCCAGATTTCTGAATAGTTTTAGGCTAACTGAAGTGATGTTTTTGGAGACAGAGCTATTTGCAGGGGAGAGGAGGGTGCTGGAATAATTATTTAGTTCTGCTCAGGATATACTTTCCTGTCTGTGCTAGAAGCCATTGCTACTGCAGTCTTACTCTTCTCTCTTTTGCAGTATGTGGATAGAAAGGAAATAAAATACACCCTCCTTGTTAACTACACCATAAGTGTGGGGCCAGAGATGACACCCTACTATCATTCTGCAGAGGTGGAGTATGTGATTGCCAACATTGGTGAGCTTTCTCTCGACATACACTTGTTTGCATCAACAACATGCCCTAGATTTTTATTTAATTCAATGAGAAGGGCTTTAGGATGAGGATATGAGCTTTTTGGGAAAACCCCACCCTTCCATAGCTCAGTCCTGGTAGCATGGCCAGCCTGCTGCTTTGCTGATGGCAGCCCTACTACAACCTGGCAAGACAGCCTGCCCTGGAGACACTGAGAGCAATAAAAACTCGTGTGTAAAAGCAGCTGGCTTTGTGAACTCAGTGAACAAGATGCCTCATAACTTGAACATACATCTTCTGGCAAAACTTTCAGACATTGCTACAAGTTTCAGTTTGTCCTCGACTGCAATTTGGCCTGTGTGTCGAGAGCAGAACTCAACCAACTCAGATAAATTGCTGTAAACTCCTAAGACAGCATTTCTGCAAGGACAAAATCATCCACTAAGAGCAGGTCATTGAAGCAGTCAGGAGATTGGTTTGGTGTTTTCTCAAACTCCTTTGATTTTGGATGCTTCAAAGGTCACAAAGACTCCTCACTGCCTTGTTTTAAAATAGCTCTGGGTTCAACCCTAAGAAGGCTGAGCAAAAGACTATATTTACATACATAGCTCAGCTTGCCTGAGTACCCCCAGAAGCAAAATGCCATGCCACCACTAGAGCATGTGGTAGAAATCTCTGCCCAGGACAAACATCATTACTCAAACCCTCTTTTTTCACTGACTCCACATCCCATCTTCTTCCCACAGAACTACCAGAAGCAGTTGGTTACTGTGATGAAGAAAACCTGTATCTAGCCATCCCTACCTTTGGCTTACACCAATATTGGAACCTGTATCTTGGCAGTCAGCCCCTGAACCGGCAGGTTGCACTTACCAATGGCTACCTTGCAGCTACCAACTCCACACACCTCATCTTGCAGATCCCTCTGTTTGCCATGGGAGTTATCTATGAGGTACATGAAGGGTACAGTGATCATAGAATCATAGAATGGTTTGGGTTGAAAGGGACCTTCAAGATCATTTAGTTCCACTCCCCCTGCCATGGGCAGGGAGACCTCCAACCAGTCCAGGTTGCTCAGTGCCTCATCCATCCTGACCTTAAACACCTCCACAACCTCTCTGGGCAACCTGTTCCAGTGTTTCCTCATCCTCATGAGGAAGAACTTCTTCCTCATGTCACATCTAAACCTGCCCTGCTGTAGTTCCAAACCATTGCCCTTCATCCTGTGGCACAGACCATATTCAAGAGTCTTCCTCCATTGTGTAGCTGCTAGAAGGCCACTAGAAGGTTTTATAGAATGGTTTGGGTTGGAAGAGACCTTGAAGATCATCTAGTTGAAACCCCCCTGCCATGGGTTCCAACCCACCTCCCACTAGACCAGGTTGCTAAAGTATGTAGGGCTTTTTGTTTGCTTGTACAGCCACAGTCATGGTTAATAGTGCTGTAGTGTTGGAAAACCTCCAGAGGGAAGGACTTCAAGCCAGTGAAAGACAAGAGGTATCAGACATGGACCCTTCTGGTAATGCCATGTATTATGTAATAAGCAGCCCTAAGTTGTCTCTAAAAGATATGCCCCAAGTCCTCAAAAACAAATGCCTCAGTATTTTTAGTAGGATGAGGCAAAATGTCCCATCTGTGCTGAGCCAGAAACAACATTTCAATAGAGCTTTCATGAAAGAAGCTCTTTGAAAGGAGCTTTCTGCAGAAATGTTAAGACACGAGAGGGGAAAATTAATGCTGTAATAAACATCTGAACTGTAATCAGCCAAGAAGTTATCTCTGTGACAGTGACCAATTGATTTATACCAGAAAACTTCTGGTCCCATGTTGCATTTTAGTATTCAAGTAGCACAAGCTAAACAGCAGAACTTTGTAGATATGGATCACAAGCCTTAATAGAAGTCTTCTTCTTCCATCACCTCCTTCACAGGAAGTATCCTTTCAGAAAATTAAAACAAGGTTTGACGTTGCTCTAAGGAAAGTGAGAACAATGGAGACCTTACAGATGTTCTCTGTTCGCTGCAATTTTAATTCTTCAGCATTTATAAGTAAGTTATACAAGTGAACAATCAATTAAAAAAGGATCTGTGTTCTTTCCTTGAGTTTATAACCAACTCTCTGATTTTCTCAGTATGCCACCCAGATGGAACTATAATGGTATCTGCCCAAATGAAGACAATCCCTGCCATTGACATGGGTAAAACCAAATTGAGGGATGCTTCTTGCAAGCCTAGAGAGTACAATGAAGAACATGCCTTCTTCAAGTTCCATGTCACTACCTGTGGAACTTCAGTAAGGGTAAGCCCATGGCTGAAGCAGATACATCTGCTAGATGTCTCTCTCTCTTCTGCATTTTCTCTTTTGTTCTCCTACCCCAGCTCCTGAGAAGATTCAGTTTTTAATGAGCTTCCCATATGCACAGTTTGAAGGTGACCACATTATTTATGAAAATGAAATCTCTTATGAGAAAGAGGCTCTTCCAAAGCAGGGCATACCAACAATCTCGAGAGATCCAGACTACAGGTAGGAGCTGCTGCTCACTTTGCTATAGCTGGAGGAAAAAAAGTAAAAGTGAACACAAAAATTACTTTTTCTTCTATTACAGATTAACAATCTTGTGCTACTACCGGGCAAAAGAGACCCTAGTGCTAGGTGCCTTTGCTAGTGATCCATCTACACCACCTTCTTTTGGCACTGGTACTATGGTACCAAGATACAACACTGCAGGTAGGAAATCCCCTTCCTCCATTTTTAAACATCTGGGACTCCTTCAGTTCTAAGTTCCCTTGCTAAGACATGCCCTGGTCACTATTTAAGAACCCCACTAACATTTCCTTCTCTGCAGTGCACAGAAGGATAAGACAAGCCCTGAATGTAGTTTCAAGAGTCTCCAAAGGTAAGTCTCTGCTTCAGAAAAATTCCTAATCATTTCTCAAATTAAATAAAACTAAGCAACAAAATCTCCTGATACTTTCTTGAGATGAATCTTTTGAGGAATTCTATGAGCCCGACATGGCAATACTGAAGAGACCAGTGGAGTCCATGTTTCTCGAGGTGGAACTGAAAGATGAAAGCCCCGACACCAAGTTATACCTGGAAAACTGCTGGGTGACAGGATCTCCAGATTTGAACAGCACTCCAAGATGGAACATCACTGTGGATGGGCAAGTAGTTATTGAATGACAGATGGAGTCATCAGCAAAGCATTGATTTCTTATAGATCTGTTGATCTGCTCTCTCAAACAGGTGCAACATTAATGGCAATGAGTATGCTGCAGAGTTCTGCCCAATTGCTGTTAGCTCCAGGGTGAGGCACCCTTCTCATTTCAAGAGGCTAGAAGTAAGGACCTTGACACACCAACTGGAACAGGTACGACCAAGTTAAAGATTCATCTCCTACTTATGGACCCTATCCTCTGAACTCTTTAAAAACATGTAAAAAGTAGCCAATTCAAACATCTCCCAAACTTAGGACCTAGACAGCCTTCAACCCAAGTAGCCCAACTGGTGTATAGTTTTCATTTAGTTCTCAAATCTGCTATGCAACTCAGTTTTGAGACTGGACTGGCTGGAGTAAATGAAAGAGCCTAGTATGTAAATATGATTTTTATATAGTGCTTCTGACTTTTTATAGGATCAGAGTCATAGCACTTCAGCTCAAAATGTCTATAACAGAAAAGTTAATTTATATGCCATAATATCCACAGCTCTGTTATGTCCCATTTGCCCTAGCCAGTCAACTACAACTTTAGGTGCCAATCCAATGGCTGGGAATCAGAGGCAAGTGGGTTTGGTCTTCCACTTTTGGGGTTCTTCCCTCCTCTAAGAGAACTGAGAGGAAAGAAAATGCCAACACAGTCACCTGAGGGTGCTTTGCTCCCAGTGCACCCAGTTTAGTGAGCCAAGGCAGTGCCCTTGCCTCAGCAGCTTAAATAACCATATAATCTTTTGATTTGTCCTTCCATAACTTCCAGTTTGACTCATGAACTTGCTAGAAATTAACATGATACAATTCTGGCTTGTGCTACTTCCTAAGTGTGCAGCTGCATCTCACACTAGATTGAATTTCTGTCAAGCTTTGATACATAGCCTCACTGCACCTCATGAGGTTTAAACTCCTCCTGTCTCTCAGCCTCTCAGTTACCAAACTGCCCGAGGGCTTCTCTGACACCAAATTTGAAATGCAAGGCAGGTTCAGCTAGAAGGTGCTGCAGGCAAGTGTTCAGACAAGCCTGACTCTCATCTGAAGCTGTAACTTCTGCAGAAGACAGACAAAAGGCAAAACAATGTTCTGCAGGGAGGGATTTGATGTGGACCGAATGGAACTTTTTCTTCTTCTCAGATGTATGTGCACTGCTTGGTGGCAGCCTGCTCTCCAGATGACCTTCTGCCTGGCAGCCCCTGCAGAGGACAGTGCAGCTCAAGCAGGGAGAAGAAGGGTAGGTGGTGGGAAGGAAAATGACCATTGCAAAGTCCTTCTGACCCGATGACCTAAACCTGTGGTTTAGGCATCTTAAATGCCTTGAACACAGACTGTATAAAATTACTTTAGCTCACATTTTAATACACCCTACAAAACTACAAAAATGCACCATGTATCACTCTCAACCTTTGCAGGTTCAGCCAGTCTCCAGGGCTATACACTTGCTGGACCAGTATGGGTTGTTGACCAAGATCTAAGATGACGCCTATGAAGCAAACTTGGTAAGAACACCTGGCCTTGTGTACTGATCCAGAGAGGTCACCATGCTTTGTGACAAAAGAAATGCATAGCCTGTCCTTCAAGACCTCAGAACAAGTTCTAGGACAAGAACTAAGAAAAAAAGCAGGATTTGCAGACTCCTGCTCTAAGCTTGAGCCCATAAGTAGGAGAGCTACCTGCCAAGACAAACACAGGTGCCATGGCTCTGGAGAAGATGCCAGCAGCAGAACAAGGCACGTTGGAGTTGAGCTGTAGAAAGCAACCAGATGTTATTTCAACAGGTTCTCAACTGGTCTGCCCCCAGCAGTCATCACCATTCAGATGAATGAAAACGGATCCAAATTTTTAAAAACCAAACAGAGGCACCAATTACCATCACATTCCTAATTCTTTTGAAGGGTCCAAATCCCCCAAACTGTTTGGGCTTATCCAATAGCTTTGTCTGCTTTAGGAGAACCAGAGCTACTCATCTGTGTGCTCCAGTCTCTCTCCTCACTTCACTCTTTCTCCAACAGCACCTGAAGGCTTTGCTGCGCTGGCTGCTTTCTATATGGTGTAGCTGGACACAGGGGCTACCTCCTTTGGTGACCACCAGAACTATCTTGCTTGAAGTGAAAAAAACTAGTAAGATCAGATGGTGGGACTCAGGACAGTGCCACAACACTAGAAAGTGCAGGATCTACTCACAGGATTAGTAAATGTTGTAACCTGTTGCCCCCTCTGATGTGGGTCTAAAAGATAACTGGACATAGAAAATAAACCCAAGTCTGCAAAATAAGACTTATTGTTTTTTTCCAGCTGTTGAAATATGGACCTGCAGTTCCCTAAAATTATTCCAGCCCTGATTAATGCTGCTTCTTGTAATATTTCATAAAGTGATTGCCAATCCTTCCATGTGAACATGAAGTGCAAATCTGAGAAGTCAAAAGGTTACATCAAAAATTATGTTAAGTGCAGAACATCCCCTTGGCTAATGCACAACAGCAACCATGTGGTATGCCAGCATTGGCTTCAGAGAGCCAAGTTCTCTGCTGCTTTAGACCTCTTCCACATGTAATATAATGGCATCCATTTTTTTCACTCATTTATGCAGATTTTTGTCTGTAATACAGCATTGACTTGAGGTTCTTGGAAAATTGCTAGTTCCCCATTTTCACCTGCCCAAGCAGGGAGAAGACAGATGCTCTAACACAAGCAAAAAGGACAATTCACAGAGTGTTTTGTTGTCTGTTCCTACAGAACAATATTTTTTAAAGATAATAAAAATTAGAAGGGTTATTTGCTAAAGACTGAGAACAAAACAGACACCAGAACATCTGTCACCACCCTCAGGATGTGCCTGCACTGTAGCTGAAGGTGTGCCTGCAGCATGAGGGGTCCAACAGCCATTAGGAGTGGACAGTGGCACCAAAGCTGACAAGAATCATAGAACAGAATCATAGAATAGTTCAGGTTGGAAGGGACCTTAAAGATCATCGAGTTCCAACCCCCCTGCCATAGGCAGGGATGCCTCCCACTACATCAGGCTGCTCAGTGACTCATCCAGCCTGGCCTTAAACACCTCCAGAGAGGGAATCCACCTCCACAACCTCTCTGGGCAACCTCTTACAGTGTTTCACTATCCTCACTGTAAAGAATTTCTTTCTTATATCTAGCCTGAATTTACCCCCTTCCAATTTACATCCATTATTCCTAGTCCTGCCATCACATACACTATTAAAAAGTCCTACCCCTGCCTTTCTGTAGCCTCCTTCAGGTATTGAGAATCTACTATGAGGTCCCCCCTGAGCCATCTCTTCACCAAGCTGAACAACCCCAACTCCTTCAGCCTGTCTTCATAAGGCAGTTGCTCCACCCCTTTGACCATCTTCCTGGCCCTCCTCTGGACCTGCTCCAACAGCTCAATGTCCTTCTTATGTTGAGGGCTCGAGAACTGGACACAATACTCCAGGTGGGGCCTCACCAGAGCCCAGTAGAGGAGCAAAGGACTAATAACAAACACGTGGATGGTCCCCAGTGGGTTCATGAAGCTCGTGCAGACTCTGTCCTCCCAGGCTGGCTGTGTGACACACACCAAGTACATGTGGCACGTTTCCCAAAGGCTGCAGTCATGCCCGTGATGATTGCTGAATAAATATGGTCTTAAAACTGTGTCTCTCTAAGGATTCAGTTTCACAAAAAGGCATTAGAGGGGTGCTGGGATCCCAAGACCCCCTGCAGCAGCAGCCTGGGGGATTCTTTCCTCTGTGCTGTATGAGCAGTGCACTCTGCTGTCCGGAGCTAACACTGCAGAGACAAGCGAGCTCACTGCTCCCACACGTCTTGCCTGCCACGTTCCACATTTTTAATGCTAACAGTAACAAAGTCACCAGTTTAGGTTAATTTTCCGTCAATTTAAAAAGCAGACCTCTTGAAATTTGTCAACTGGGATGAAGGTTATATCATGACGTCCGAATGCTAGCTCTTTTTTTCCCAGTGTTCACAGAACTGTCTAGTTCCACATTATAGAATAATAGAATAATTCGGGTTGGAAGGGACCTTAAAGATCATTAAGCTCCAACCCCACTGCCATAGGCAGGAACACCTCCCACTACATCAGGCTGCTCAGTGACTCATCCAGCCTGGCCTTAAACACCTCCAGAGAGGGGGCATCCACAACCTCTCTGGGCAACCTGTTCCAGTGCTTCACTATCCTCACTCTAAAGAATTTCTTATATCTAGCCTGAATCTACCCAATTTACATCCATTACTTCTAGTCCTTCCACCACATATCTTATTAAAAAGTCCTACCCCTGCCTTTCTGTAGCCCCCTTCAGGTATTGAGAAGCTACTATGAAGTACCCCCTGAACCTTCTCTTCACCAAACTGAACAAACCAAACTCCTTCAGCTTGTCTTCATAAGGCAGTAGCTCTTCATGGCCTCCTCTGGACAATGAGCATCAAGCCTGGTGCTGTGACAGGTTTGGTCTCTCTGCAGCCTTGCAAAGTTGACTTGAGTAAACTCCTCTGCAGCAAGTGGGATACCCAAGATCTTTCCCTTTTGCCTCAGGGAGCTAGAAAAGGCTTCCAAAGACCTCCAGCAGTATTCCATACCCATCTTCCACAATCCAGCAGACAGGGAGAACTTTCTCTGCTCAACTCATTGTGAGGATAAGGGCAGAGATGAGAGAGAACTGCATTCCTGTTGCAAAAGGCACTTCATATTTCCACATTCTCACAGGTAATCCAGAGAAATTCCACATCCTTGGTTGCTGTTCATGGCAAGTGATGCTTATTATACTCAATCACAACAGTCTGCTCAGGTTAAACATTTGGCTTTGGGGTTGTCTTGCCCATGGATTAAGGGAATTCTACAAGGAAAATCTTGGAAACAATCTTCAGAAACAGACTAGAGTTCAACTCAGATGATCACAACACTCTGCTAGATGGGCCACCACCACCCTGACTGCACCTCGCAGCAAATTTTTTTAATTCAAAGCAACCAGGACTTCATCATGCACAAAAGCCACAGGCTGAGGTTGAATCCATTCTACTGACCCACCCTCTGTCTCTGTTAAAAGGATTAAAGACAATGGCAATAAACTGCTAACATGAAAGAATACAGAATATTATCCTTCTACTAGCAGTCTTCAGTTTTGAAAGTTAATTTTGCCTTTCTGAACCCTTCTGAATCCTTGTCTTTTCTGACAATCAGAGGAGAGCACGACCTGCACAGCTGAGCTTGACTGATAGGTGTTTTTTCCCCACAAAATTTGAATCCTGAACTATTCATTTACATTTACCAAAGTCACCTACAAAATGGGACAGTGCATGATGCAGTCCTCAGCTGTCATAGCCAAAGAATTTCATGTTGTTAAGGCTTATGTGACTCTGCTGTTCACTTGGGGTGAAGGGGAACATATTCAAACCACTTGATAACTCAGCTATTTCCCCTCAATGTGCTGCAGCCTTGCCTTCCCAACAGCCTTCCTTGTTCCCCACACTGTATCTCACACTACACATAAATGAAACATTTCTCCTGCTGCTCTGTGTCCTGCTAACTTGGTATCCTGTCATGATTTCCCCACCTTTCCACAAAAGCCAGAGAAAAGCTTCAAGTGGTGTGACAACTCCTCCTTCGGTGTTGCAGAAGGACAAACATGGTACTAGGGAAAAGCAAACAGTGATGATGTTATTCTTTCCCTTATTCTCTGACCAAGTAAGGACTTGGAGACTGTTGTTTCAGATAGTGAAGAAAAGAAAAAAAATAAAAGCATTCTAAAATGTATTGAGGAAATCATATATTATTTGGGAGTTCAAAGGTAAATCTCCAGGTGAGAACACTGTTACTAGTTTCCAAGATAATCCCAGTGGTGGGAAACAAACTCAACGAGGAGCTGCCTGTGAAGGGTGTATGAAGGAATGAGTGAAGAGCTTTTTGAAACAAGGTTTATAGGTAGGAAAGGAAGTGGCTGTGAATTATTCATGCCTGAAACATTTCTGGCCAAAGTAAAGAGGCATTCAATGTACATTAGCAGCAACCACCTGTTGGACTTGCTGGTTCAGTGCCATGACTTTGACCTGCAAGGGTGATGGATTGGGCAGACAGGATTTAACCAGACACTCTACAGAGGTCTGTAATTCTCAAGCAAAGACAACACCTAGAGCTCAGTGAAGGTGTGAAGCCACCATAGCTCTGTGGGGAGAAGCATCCAAATCACACAGCCCCTGCTCCTTTTACAAGCTGAGAGGCTGTCTGAATTTCATGTGGAAACACTACATTAAAAGGGTTTTACTACTCTCCATTAGACTTTTAATTCTTAAAGGATTATGAGCAGGAAACCTTGAAGGACAAAGGGAGAGTTACTAAATACATCCTCCTCTTTAATTTTTTTTTTATACCAATAGCAGTGGTTTATATATTTTCAACAGGTCTGAGTGAAAGAACACCACACTTCATACTTTCAGACTGAAAACCTCAATTAGTCTTATGATAACAATGTGAGCTCACAGCTCAGGCAGCCAGGTTGCATCAGAAGAACCATGGCCAGCAGACAGAGATGTGATTCTGCCTCTCTGCTCTGCTCTTAAGACCCCACTTGGAGTGCTGAGTTCAGCTCTGGAGCCCTCAGAGCAAGAAGGACACGGATAATAAACTCAACATGAGCCAGTAGTGTGTACCCACAGCCAAGAAGAGCAACCAAATCCTGGGTTGCATCAAGAGGAATGTGACCAGCAGGTCCAGAGAGGTGATTTTGCCCCTCTCCTCGGCTCTAGTGAGAACCCATCTGGATTATTGCATCCAGTTCTGGAGCCCTCAGCATAAGAGGGACATTGAGCTGTTGGAGAAGATCCAGAGGAGGACCACAAAGATGGTCAAAGGGATGGAGCAACTGCCCTATGGAGACAGGCGGAAGGAGTTGGGGTTGTTGAGCCTGCAGAAGAGAAGGCTCAGGGGGGACCTCATAGTAACTTATCAGTACCTGAGGGGGTCCTACAGAAAGGCAGGGGTAGGGCTTTTTAGTAAGGTATTTGATGGGAGGACCAGAAACAATGGATGTAAATTGGAAGGGGGTAGATTCAGACTTGACATAAGAAAGAAATTCTTTACAGTGAGGGTGGTGAAACACTGGAACAGGTTGCCCGGAGAGGTTGTGGACCCCCCCTCTCTNTCACAGGGACAGTCAGGGAGTGGGAATACCTCTGTTACGAGGACAGGCTGAGAGAGCTGGGGCTGTTCAGCCAGGAGAAGAGAAGGCTCTGAGGAGACCTCATAGCAGCCTACCAGTATCTGAAAGGGGCTTCAAGAAAGAAGCTGGGGAAGGACTATTTGTCAGACAACATAGCAATAGGACAAGGAGCAACGTTTTTAAACTAGAGCAGGGCAGGTTTTTATTAGACATTAGGAAGAAGTTCTTCACCATGAAGGTGGTGAGATGCTGGAACGAGTTGGCCAGAGATGTGGTGGAGGCCCTGTCCCTGGAGACATTCAAGGACAGACCTGATAAGGCTCTGAGCAACCTGATCCAGTACAAGATGTCCCTGTTTTACTGGAGGGGGATTAGACTAGATGACCCTTGGACGTCCCTTCCAACTCAGCTGATTCTATGATTTAAGGTCACAGAACTAAGTGACTCACGTGCATGCAAAAAGAGTAAATGTGTGTGAGAACCCTTCTGGACAAAATCACCTTGAAAGATTTCAAAATTATGCCAAAATGCACCACAACAGTTCATCTTTTTACAGAAGAAGGAAATACTGTGGAGAACATGCAATAAAACTACTCCCAAACCAGTGAGATATTTCTATGACAACAATGAATGCATTAGGAGCCATTGAGCAACACTCCCAAAACAAAACAAGCTGGGAAGTGGAAGGGCTATCATTAATAGCATCTTTGTTTTTAAAAACATTTATTTGCTGTTAATATGTTGATTTTTATCTGGAGCCTGTCACGGAAACAGTGTTTTTTTGCAGAACCACATCTGTGATATCTCAAAGTAAAACTTTGGAAGGCACATTCCTCGTTCCTGGTCACACAGGACATGAAGGATGAGGTACCTAATGATTTTTTTGCCTTGGAATTAAAGGGTCTAACTACATTGTCCAAGTCACAGAGGGCAAAGGCAGGGACTGTGAGAATCAGGAACTACCCACTGGAGGAGAAGATGACACCATCCTCAGGAACCAGAAGGTACACACTAGTCCATTGGACCTGATGAAATCCCTCCACTGGTCCTGAGGGAACTTGTTGCCAAGCCACTGTCCATATTTTGTGGCCATCTGGTGAAGCTCTGCCTGACAGCAAAAGGGAAAACACAAGCCCCATTTTCAAAAAGGGAAAAAAGCAATCTGATGAACTACAGGCTGGTCAGTCTCACCTCTTGCCTGGAAGGATCATAGAATCATAAAATAGTTGGGGTTGGAAGGGGCCTTAAAGATCATTAAGTTCCAGGTCCCCTGCCATAGGCAGGGACACCTCCCACTAACTACATCAGGCTGCTCAGTGCCTTGTCCAGCCTGGCCTTAAACACTTCCAGAGAGGGGGCATCCACAACCTTACTGGGTAACCTGATCGAGTGTTTCACCACCCTCACTGTAAAGAATTTATTTCTTATATATGAATCTCCCCTCTTCCAGTTTACATCCTTTATTTCTATCCTCCCATCACATATCTTGTTAAGAAGTCCTACCCCTGCCTTTCTGTAGGCCCCCTTCAGGTATTGAGAAGTTACTCTGAGGTCCCCCCTGAGCTTTCTCTTCACCAAACTGAACAACCCCAACTCCTTCAGCCTGTCTTCAGAAGGCAGTTGCTCCAGCCCTTTGATCATCTTCTTTGTGGCCCTCCTCTGGACCTGCTCCAACAGCTCAATGTCCTTCTTGTGCTGAGGACTCCAGAACCAGACACAACACTCCAGGTGGGGCCTCACCAGAGCCAAGTAGATGGGCAAAATCACTTCTCTTGACCTGCTGGTCACACCTCCCTTGATGCAGCCCAGGATTTGGTTGGCCTTCTTGGCTGCAAGTGCACACTGGGATCAAGAGACAATCAAGTCTATTCTCATGGCTTACCCCCAAGGTAAGCCCTGCACTCACGCAGGCACCAGGATGATCCACCATAAAAAGCACAACTGTCATTAGCATTTTATTTTTTTAAAAAATCATAATGTTCACATGGATAAACAAAGAGCATTTATTAGACCCTGTATTATTATGAATACGTAAGAGTGCTTCTCACTGATAATTCATATTTTCTCTTCACAGACAATCATGAGATAAAAAGCACATGTTCATTTTTACTCATCTGTCTGATACTTTTACAATGGGATTACAGAAGTACCTGAGCTTTGTTACTTCCTGTTCACGTAATGCAAAACCACTTCCAGGGGTGAACCAGTGTATGGAGGACTGAATCCTTAAACCACATTCTTCCTTCAAGGTAGAGATGGTGTAACCTAAATAGATGTTACCAGTTTTGTTAAGTGTTTTTCTTAAGACAGAAAATCTCTGAAGTGAAAAGTCAGCTACTGAACCATCTGGAAGACAGCACCTTATAATTAACAATTACACTTTTAGCTTTAATCCAGTTTACACCTAGATGTGGACAAACAATATCCCTATTAAATCATTTTAGTTCTCACAAGCTCCAATCTTAAGTCTTTAAATGGATTCTATAATTTGATTTTTCTTCCCCATTGAACAGAAAGACTGTTTAAAACATTCAGAGAGTAAAAATACAGTTTTAATAAGAGAGCTACATTTCAGGAGCTGTTACAGAGCCTCCAATCTCCTTTATGAACTGTTTCAGTACAAAATCTGTATATCTCACACAGATCTAGCATGATGCTTATCACCTTACAATATGCAAATAATCTAATTAATTTTTAACTTAATTTACCCAAGAATGAGGTCTCTTTGGTAGTCCCAAGAATGAAGTTTCTTTGGTAGATCATAACAGTTGCAAATCATCTTGTACTTCATCCATCAACAACAATGTCCTTAGTGGAACTATGTCCTTAGTGGAACATTTTCCCACTAGTAGCAGTGTTTTCAATAACCTCGCTTTTGTTTTTCTTCTTTATCAAGAATAGCCTGTTTCAGGCTCAATGCAGCATCTTCAAACTGAGGGTTTAACTCTAACACCTTCCTGAAATCTTTCATGGCCTCATCAAAGCATCCTGTCGCAAAAAAAATTTAAAAAAAAGAAAGGAAGAAAGCATTACCTTTCTGTAACTGCTCTGACTCACAAACCACAACTGCAATTTCACTTGTAATACTTTCACTAGCAGCTGGAACCATCACATTTCTATTCTCCAGGGAGTCAACAGTCTTCAGAGCAAGAACTTGGTGACCATTTTTGAACCTTAAATTGGCTTCAGTCTTAATTCAGGAGCCAAAAGCCCCACGCTTGAGGGTTTAACAGCCAGGCTGCCTTAAACCTGGAACTGAAACTAGAAAGCAGATTGCTTTCCAACTGAAGCTCTTGGTCTGGTTTGGTTCTCCAAGGGCTCTCCAGTCCCTTCTAGGGACCAGACAACGCAATGACCAAGCTCCAAGAAAAGGAACTGTCATCTTCATACAGCACATTAAGAACTTGAGCTGTGCCTGCTTAAGAGATGCTTTACCTTTACTTTAAGAGCATTATCTGGAATTGCCTATTTCTAGTTGTCCCTAAACTGAAACCACCTCCCTATTTTCCCCCTGAATAGCATCATTTCAAACGAGACTGAAGCACATCTGCAAACGGTGATCTCTAAACGCACACAGGGCAGATTCACAGCTGAAATGTCATAGAATCATAGAATAGTTCGGGTTGGAAGGGATCTTAAAGATCATCCCTGCCATAGGCAGAGACACCTCCCACTGCATCAGGCTGCTCAGTGACTTGTCCAGCCTGGCCTTAAACACCTTCAGAGAGGGGGCATCCACAACCTCTCTGGGCAGCCTCTTCCAGTGTAAACTCGAGAAAAACCTAAGCCTCTCTCCAGCATTTCCTTCTTCCTCTCGTGTGTGTGATGCCTTTCATCAGTGGGGCCTGGCAGGTCCCTCCATCTGTAAATCGATGGGGATTACTCTGCAGCACCGAGTGAACCCTGAGATAACACAGCGCTCCGGGCTGCTTGTTGGTCTGCCCCGGGAGCGCTCACTGCCCTGAGGGAACAGGCCGTGCCCATCCATGCCCATTCGACGGGGGGTCAAGGCCGGTTCCTCGGCCCGCAGCCCCGGGTCGCCCTGCCACAGGTCACCGGGGGGAAGGGCCCCGGGGAGGTCGGCTCCGACGTGATTGACGCCGCGTACCCAGCCGGTAGAGCACCAAGCCCCGGTTGTAGTAGGGCACCTCGAAGCTGGGCTGGCACTGGATGGCGGCCGTGTAGTCCTCCACGGCGGCGGCGAACTCCACACGAAAGTACTTGATCTGGCCCCGGTTGTTGAGGGCGGTGGCGAGGTCGCGGCTAAGGGGTGGGGAGAGCGAGCGGCCGTTAGTGTGAAAGCGGCCTTTATGGCTGTCAGCCCGCTTCCCCCCCCCCAGTTCCGGCACCTACCCGGCGGCGGGGCCGAGGTCGATGAAGCGGCTGTAGAGCTCCTCCGCCACCGACAGCCGCCGCGCTGACAGATGTGCTGCCGCCGCCGACAGCAGCTCCGCCACCTCCCCCGACATGGCGGCGGCGGCAGTGACGTCAGCGCCGCGTTACGTCACGGACGCGCGGAAAAAACGAAGAGAGGGCTCTTCCCTCCCTTTTTCTCCCTCCCGTCTTTATAGAATCATAGAATAGTTTGGGTTGGAAGGGAACGTAAAGATCATCAAGTTCCAGGTCCCCTGCCATAGGCAGGGACACCTTCCACTACACCAGGCTGCNAGGGACACCTCCCACTACACCAGGCTGCTCAGTGCCTTGTCCAGCCTGGCCTTAAACACCTCCAGAGAGGGGACATCCACAGCCTCTCTGGGCAACCTCTTCCAGTGTTTCACCACCCTCGCTGTAAAGAATTTCTTTCTTCTATCTAAACAGAATCTCCCCTCTTCCAACTTACATCCATTATTCCTGGTCCATCTATCACATATCTTATTAAAAAGTCCTACCCCTGCCTTTCTGTAGCCCCCCTTCAGGTACTGAGAAGCTACTATGAGGTGTCCCCCCCCGCACCATGTCTTCATCAGGCTGAACAACCCCAACTCCTTCAGCCTGTCCTCATAAGGGAGTTGTTCCAGCCCTCTCATTGTCTTCCTGGCTGTCCTCTGGACCTGCTCCAACACCTTCCTTTCTGTACAGGGAAAGGGTGGTTGAGTCCCAGGAGAGGGAGATTCATAGAACAGTTTGGGTTGGAAGAGATCATCTGGTTCCAACCCCCCTGTCATTGGCAGGGACACCTTATGCCAGGTGAGATGTAAGATCAAACCCCAAAATCCTATCCTGGTAAGCTTGCAGTGTCTCAGAGCTGGATACTGGGAGCACCCTACAGGGAATGGCCTTCAGCCATCACTCCTTGAAGACCTCTAGAGGATTGAGTAGTATTAATATTTTCCCTGCAAACACAGGTTTATTATATCCTGTCCTCAGCTGGGCATGAGGCAGCACCTGCCAAGAAAGGTGGCACCAAGAGGCCTGGTGGGCTCCTGGCAGGAGGTACCAGCAGCTGGTCCCAGGGAGAGCTCTGGGCAGGAAGTGAGAGCAAAGGCTCATCTCCATAAAAGAGAACAACAATGAAAAGGGGGTGGAAGAAATAGAAAACTTTGGAATGCAGCTTGGTCACGAAGCCCTGACAGGGTCTGCTGACTTTTAACAACACAGAACACAAAGACAAGATACGACAGAAGACCAAAGCCCAGATGCTACTCAAGGATTAACAAGGTGGTGCAGTTGTGCCTCTTAATCCAGGACCACAGAAAGCTGAGGTAGCAGCAGAATCATCACCAAAGCTGAAAAGTTCAACCCCCCAGGAAGACCATATGCTTCAACACAAGATGGTGGTGCGACCCCCAAACTATGACCAACCTACTTCTTCAGGGCTTCTCTTGGTGAAGAGAAGGCTCACGGGGGAACCTCATAGTAACTTATCAATACCTGAAGGGCACCTACAGAAAGGCAGGGGTAGGACTTTTTAGTAAGATATCTGATGGGAGGACTGGAAATAATGGGTGTAAATTGGAAGGGGGCAGATTCAGGCTAAATATAAGAAGGAAGTTCTTTACAGTGAGGGTGGTGAAACACTGGAAGAGGTTGCTCAGAGAGGTTGTGGATGCCCCCTCTCTGGAGGTGTTTAAGGCCAGGCTGGACAAGGCACTGAGCAGCCTGATGTAGTGGGAGGTGTCCCTGCCTATGGCAGGAGGGTTGGAACTCGATGATCTTTAAGGTCCCTTCCAACCTAAACTAATCTATGATTCTATGACTAAGTGAGACTGGGCAAAAGGGCAGATCCAAATTAACATACAGAGCTGTATTAGCATAGATAAGAGTTTCATGAATATGTATGTATCTTGTGATAAATGCTGACATTTCTGGGATCTGGGTGCATATGTATGGAAGAGTTCTCTAGCCCCCATGTTGCCCAGTGCTGTGATAATGAAATGCCTGCTCAATAACACTGCTTATTGGGTTCAACTTTTTTTTTTTTCCCTATGATTCAACAAGTTGAAATAGTGCCCTCCACCCTCGGTCTGTGACAAAGAGGAGGTTCAGCTCTGGTGATCCATTCAGCAGATGGCAGCCACTCCAGCTGCTTAAGTGAGGTCACTCATTAGCAGATACCCGTTTGAAGGTTCATGGAGGTTTACATAACCAGATGGAAATGGCACCAAAGCTGATGGACTCAGCTGCAGATTAACAGTACCAGCTCCTACCTCCTGGCAAGGCCTTTATTTCCCTGGTGGGATTAACTATTGTGATAGCAATGTAGCAATAGGATGAGGGGCAATGGTTTTATTCTAAACCTCCCCTGCTCACGTTTAGACATTAGGAAGAAGTTCCCCATGAAGGTGGTGAGACACTGAAACAGGCTGCCCAGAGAGGTGGTGGAGGCCCTGTCCCTGGAGAAATTTAAGGCTAGGTTTGATGAGGCTCTGAGGAACCTGATCCAGTGCAAGATGTCCCTGCTCACTGCAGGGAGGTTGGACTCGATGACCTTTGAAGGTCCCTTCCAACCCTACAATTCTATGATAAATAGATGCAGCACAAGAAAGCAGCACAGATATGTCTGCTTAAGCTGGTACCATCCTTCTCAAAAAAAAAAAAAAAAAACCAGGAGTAGAAAAAGGCATACAATAGTATTATCACAGCTATTGTGGCATTATTTCAACTTGGGATTTACTTTCTTCCAAAAATTGCCATCTTTGACAAGACACAAGAACTTCCTATAGAATTGCAAACAAAACAAAACTAAAAAATGGATTAAGATGAACATACATTCAACCCAGGTGGTTTTGTAATCAGGCTCTATTTGCAATAAGAAACTAGTGGGTTTAATTTTAAACTCTGTAAAAAATATAACAAAGGAAAAAAGGGAGGCTGTTGTTTCTGTAGTGGGTTTAGGGGTGATTTTTTTAAGTGTTTCTCTAAAAGTGGCACTGTTACATTACAGTACCTAAGTTGTACATTAAAATTCAGTACATGGGTAACATTTTTACAGAGTATTTTTAGGAAACATAGACATGAATGTGAACTGTCCTTTTTCCTCTGCTACAATGTAGTGTGGCACAGAGGACAGAAGTTATAATTGCGTGCTTCTTTGGTTTTCATGCAGTGCTTACACGTGCTGCACATCCAGAATCGATACTCCAAGATAGGTTCTCCTGTTGCAACACATACAGGAAGTTTACCATCTCCACTGTTTAAATAAAACAAAAAAGCAGAGTAGATTAAGCAGAAAGAATAAAAACATTTTTACATTAGCAATAGACTTGTGAATTCGCAAAGCAGCTTAAATATTTTGTTGTGTACCTACAGCTGGTTCCCAAACTCCAAACCTTAGATATCCATCTGGTAAAGTACAGATTCTCAGTTCAGATGTGCAACACTTCTTGATTAGAAATTAAAAAAAGGCATGTATTATTTCACTGCTGACAGAGCCACATATGTCAATCTGCATAGAAGAGAACCTCCAGAATCATAAGGCAGAAATAGTCAGCATCAGCAGATCCAAAAGATTAAGTGAAAAGGAGCAGTGAAGGCCATATAAAGTCCAATTAGACACCTGCACTGCTACTTCTTTTATTCCTCTGAAGAGACAACATGAAAGTGAAATTAGGTATATCTGCACAGTAGAATGAAACAAGTCAGTGTAAAATCCTACTAATTAAAGAAAACTGATTCACAATCGATTTCCATACTCAGAAATTCCATGCTATTTGCAGGAGATGTATCGAATATGATATTGTGGGTACAGACACACCAAGGACTTAATCTGTAAGTGTCCACATACGTTTAGATAACTTGCACTGGAGACTTACTGGCTAATAATCACAAAATAGTTTGGGTTGGAAGGGACCTTAAAGATCATCGAGTTCCAACCCCCCTGCCATAGGCAGGGACACCTCCCACTACATCAGGCTGCTCAGTGCCTTGTCCAGCCTGGCCTTAAACACCTCCAGAGAGGGGGCATCCACAACCTCTCTGGGCAACCTCTTCCTGTGTTTCACTACCCTCACCATAAAGAATTTCTTTCTTATATCTAGCCTGAATGGTTAAACATTCACTAGCTGATATTCACATAACACCACAGTGGTGATGCAAGGAGTAATATTATTACTTAAATGTTACGTAACACCTTATCCAAGCTGCTCAACCTCCTGTGCTCTGTCCACTTACATTTCAAATTCAGATGAAATTACATCTTTGTGCCCAATTCCTCTAATACAGGCAGCATCTATTCTCACAAATAACATAGTGTTGTGTTACCCTTTCTGCAAACAGGCCAACACACATGATTTCTTTTGCCAAGTATTTGGTTTAAGCAGCCAAACTCCTAATTAAGTTCAACACACAAAACCTGCTAAACCCCAAAACACAAAGAGCAGAAAAAAACACTAGTATAAATATAAACCTACCTCTGGAGAATGTCATCCAGATCAGTTTTTTTGCCATACTGTGGAGAATGTCTTGTGAATATCTCTAAAGCAAGCTCTTCATACTGTTGCCTCTGCTCTGGCTTAAGAGTTTCCAAGGATTCCAATTTAATAAAGGCTTTTGAACAAATATCAAATGCTCCATTTGCACACGCACAAAGTGCCAAAAGGGAATAGATTTCAACTGCAGGGATAATGTCTTCATAATCTCGCAAATGAAAAGCTAAGAAATTAAAAAATAAAAGAACAAGGAAATTATTACATGTCTTCTCCAAAGTGCTCCAAACAAGTAAACAGTATTTAATCTTACAGATTGGACACAAGAAACCAGTGTCCTTTCATTGACATGACTTGAAGGACATGTGGTTCAACATTTTTAAAAATAAAAATAATGGAATTTGACTGGGAAATTAATTTGTCTTTGTGACATTCTTTTAATTTCAGACATTTGAACATGTTTTAAAAAAAAAAACATAAAACTTTCTCTGTAACTCTCCTGTATTTTTATGTAGCTGTACAGAGAGGTCTGACACACGTTTAGGCAGGCCTTACAATTTAAATAAATAAAACAGCCAACAGCACATCTACAGACTGTCCGTTTTAAACAGGTTAATATTCAGTAAGTTAGATATGCATCATCTTAGAGATGCTTTTTCAGGTATCTTGGCTGCAGCAATACTCAATTCCTTCTGTCTTAAATTCTATGGATCTAGCAAGAATAGAAAAATGCAACAAGTATAAAATTAGGTGTTGTGCAGGTCTGTGAAGTTAGAAAAGTTTCTTGGTGGGGTATAAAATGAAGCCCTACCTGTTTTAAGGGCTGCATCCACAGCACCTTTATAGAGCTGTCTTTGTGCCAATATGAAGAAATGATAAGCCTCAGCTCCTCGCCAAGCATTGTCTACAAAGCGATTAGTTGAAGAAAGAACATCTTCTTCTAGCAAACCAGACAAAGCTGAAGCACTCTGGAAACCAAACAGCATCACAAGAAATTTTTACAAAAAAACATACAGCAGGAAATGGGGATACACAAAAAGAGCTTTTCTGTACTCGGTGATTACACCACTGTCTGTGTTAAACAGGGAAAGCAGAAATACGCAGATCTAAACTGAACATCAGTAGATATTTTTTTATACAGTGAACAGGAAGAACATGTGGTGCAGATTTTTAAAGATAAATATTGTATATATGTGTACAAATGTATTCTGTGCACATCTGCAGGACTGGTTCATAGTTTGGATTAATATTGCATTTCAGTACCAGATTTCCTAAAAATTTTTTAAACTATTGAATTTGTGCATGTGCAATTGAAAGTGGAAAAAAAAAGAAACAAATAATTCCATTTTCCTCCTCTATATTTGCAGCCATCACCCTGCTGAATTACAGCCAACAGAATTTAATCTAATCACAGAGCTCTCTTTGGGATTGGCACTTACTCCTAAATGACAGGAAAATGAGAGTCTCACAGGAAAAAAAATATCTGTATGTTATAGTGAAAATACTAAGAAAAGTTTATTAAACATAGGAAGCAAACCATCTATTAACACATGTGATTTAAATTTTTTCAAATGATACTTTAAACAGTATGTTTTCTGGGAAGATTTGTTTTAAGGAAAGCTTTGTTCTTAGCAGGAAAAGCATTCAGAAAACAAAGTAGCCTCACATGAAGATAGATTTATTTATTCTGAGTGGGTAGTAGATATCAGAATTCAGAAAGAAAAAAGAAAAAAAAATCCAAACCACTCTACCTCTGAGTTTTTTCCTTTAACTTTTTCCTTTTGTGTATTTTGCATTTGTTCGTGGCACTGTCCTATAAGTAAGGCTGATAACACGTAAAGCTTTTTAACTCGCAAAGGCTTTGTCCTTTTCTTTGCCTCTTCATCTGCAATCTTGAAAAACAAACCCAAGGAATTTAATGTAGATTATTTTTTTAAAAGAGAAATATATTAAAAGAGTCTCTTTATATTCCCTTGGAAAATTGCAAGCTTGTACAAATGTAGGAAATAAGGCCAAAAAAACAATCCTGCATTTGAACGTCATAATTTAGACTGCAAACAAGACTATAAATGAAAATGTCAAAATGAAGAATGCACATTTATTCTCTATTTATTTAGCTTACAAGTATATGAAGCCAGATTCTCAGGAAGGATAAATTCAGTGTAACCATATGTAAGTCTATTTATTTAATATAAAAATAAACTAAGAAAAAAATCACCATTTTAAAACACTGAAGTTTTAAAGAAATACATAGCTTTCAGTAAGGTCTGGTGGTTGTCCCAGACAAGAAAAGTAGCTTTTGAAAATAACATAAATATGTATTACTATGAATATTTGCTGTAAAAATTATGTATCACTCTTACAGAGTTTATAAGTTAAGTACAGAAATATCTTCACCCAAACCAAATCAAAGCAACATCTTTATCTTAAAATCACATCACAGCAGTTTCTAATTGGAAATAGTGATTGAAGAAATACCAGAATTTAATTCATTGGTATTTTTAAAAATAAACAAAATGAAACTCATCCACACAATACATGAAATAATGTGGACATTGCATCCAGGCCAGTCCACTGTACTTCTTTTTTTAGGTAAAGGGGGGCAATGGGACATTTTTTGAGGTGCAGTTCATCTCATTCTAAAGTGAAAGTCCCAGACTAAATCTTATGGGTTGTATCACAAAAGTCTCCTCTCCACTGGACACAGGAAATCCAGGGTAATTATCTTAGACAGAGATACCTGAGCATTAGTCTTTTCAGTATCCTAATACTGACATTTTCTTGGATTGTCTGGATACTATTAATACCAGTGTAATCCCAGGACAATAAAAGTACCATAGAATTAGTAAGATCAAGTTCAAAACCCCAATTATTTGACATAAAAATAAATGCAATACCTTGAACATCAGCTTTGCAGCTTCAAAGAAATAATTGGCTTTACGATAGAGTTCTATAGCATCAAAGATTTTATTCTTTTCCAGTAAATGACTTGCATATCTGGCTAACAAGGATCCAATCTCTTTCATATTGTGATCTTTAGCCAGCTCCACAGCTTTATTCCACTACAAAATAAAGGAGACAATTATCAACCTATTTTTTTTGCAAATACATTCTCGGAACGATCTTCTTATACACAAACAGCCTGCAATGCTTGTGTGCATTGCACTTAGAACCAGGCTACTATAAAATTAAAGCAGAAAGCAAGAGAATACAAATGCTAACATCACTGCCAACCATGTGATACAGTAGGCCTGTGAGATGAATGCTGGACCTCTGTCCAAACCACATACAAAGCAGTTGAGTTGCTTCTGCTTTGGTAAAAGTTTGCAAAATTGTTTCATTTCTGCTCACAGCTGGACACATGGACCCAGGCTCTCAAAAGAATGCCTAAAAGAGAACTTCAGCCCATAAGCTTAAGGCACAGAGATTAACTCTTTACTTACTCTGCTATGCATCTTGTTTGGTCTGTAAATTTTCCTGATCTTGAACAATTTGGCGACTGCATTTGCCTCAGATCAGAAGTTTGTCAGGACTGAGAAACTTAGCTGAATCTCATACTAAGAGCCCTTCAGATGCATAAATTAGGAATTGTTCATATAGAGAAAGGACTAGTCAGTCCAGTCATTGCCACACACCTAGTTACTCATAGCCATACACAGTTTCTGTCTTACTTGTGCTGACACAAACATTTGCACAGGTAAATTGGTGTGGAACAACTCTTAATGTAAAACATACAGGTCACTTTTCAGATCAGTTCTGTCCCAGCTGCATCAGAACACAGCCACAAATAACACAGTCATAAGGAGGCAGAATGGCCTGGCTCTACAGCATCTATGATGAGTGAGCTCACCACACACACACAGATGCTACAGATAGCTTTGCCCCTTCAATGGCAGAATCCTAATTTCAGGTAACTGCATTCAGCAGAGAAGTATGAATATTTTAAGAAATCATGACAAATCATTATAGAATCATAGATTAGTTCTGGTTGGAAGGAACCTCAAAGATCATCGAGTTCCAACCCCCTGCCATAGTCAGGGACACCTCCCACTACATCAGGCTGCTCAGTGCCTTGTCCAGCCTGGCCTTAAACACCTTCAGGGATCGAGGGGACATCCACAACTTCTCTGGGCAACCTATTCCAGTGTTTCACCACCCTCAGCGTAAAGAATTTCTTATGTCTAGCCTGAATCTCCACTCCTCCAGTTTACATCCATTATTTCTAGTCCTCCCATTACATATCTTGTTAAGAAGTCCTACCCCTGCCTTTCTGTAGACCCCCTTCAGGTATTGAGAAGCTACTACTGAGGTCCCCCCTGAGCCTTCTCTTCACCAAGCAGAACAACCCCAACACCTTCAGCCTGTCTTCATAAGGCAGTTGCTCCAGCCCTTTGATCATCTTCATGGCCCTCCTCTGGACCTGTTCCAACAGCTCAATGTCCTTGGGCTTGTATTTACATGGACATTAGGATAGAAATCTCACTGTTAAATTGATATTGGTGAAGCAATTAATCAACTGCATTTTACCTGGTTGAGATGAACACAGGTATCTACTGCATCCTTTGGCCGATTGCATTTCAGAAAAGCTGCCACAGCTTGTTCACACATCCCCACTCTGACAAACATATAAGCTATATCCTGCAAAAAAGCAACAGCACCAAGTTAAAATTCACTTAAAGTTTTTGACATGTGTGCCACTTGCAATACTGTTATATATTCTTGTTTAATTCTAAGAAGGTGAGGGAAAAGGGTTGTTTGCTTCATGGATTCCACAATGACAACAGATATCATTCTAAATCTTTAAAACAGAATGCAGCTTTCATACACTGCTTCTATATTAAAAAAAAAATATTAATTTTTTCTTTCAAATCAAATCATCCCAGAAGAACTTCATTCTTACAATTTAGAGTATTTCCCAAAGGTTTACTATTAAAAAGAGGTTAAAAAGAAAGTGTCATGTCTCGCTCTGTTCTAACAATGGAAAAGGGCATTAAATCAGCATGTTTTTCATTTTTCAATGATTCTGGATATATCATCTTGTGGTTTTAATTAGGTAATTCTTATTAGTAAGTCATTTCAAGCTTTACCACCTACCTTCCCCACTATTCCCACCAGAGCTACCATGTAAGAAGTTAAACCAGGGATAGCAATCAGGAAGAATAATGAAGAAAAAACATCCCAGTGTAGACTAGATGACAAAATGAAACCTAAATTAAGCATCCAGCCACAAGGAGTGAATTCTCAGTGCAGCAAAGCAATTTTAAAGAGAAATGCCACAATTTTGGGAGGGAAACAGTGGATTATGGCTTAGTCACAGGCCAATAATCCTGTGTTTCTGGGGAACGTGAACAAGAATGGAAAGGAAGAATTGCTTAATATGAAAACAGCAGTAGAGATCAATACCAATGTAACACCACTATGCTTCAGTGACTACATCAAACACTGCATTTTTACTTCCTTTTAGAATTCAAGATAGCAAATTTAAATAAACAGTTGACCATAAAACAGTGGGTGAAAAAAAAAATGTGCTGTTTGCTTACAGGAAGCAATTGGTGATTCTCTGGGAGTGAGTTAGTGAGATTCTCCAGCCCCTGGTAATCCTCCAGCATGTAGTAACATTCAGCTAAACGTTCCTGGTTTCGTCCTTTCTCATAATGCTGTACAGCATTCAACCTAATAAGAAAATAAAAACAGAAGTTGTTATAAACACAAGTGAAGCTTTTAATTGTTTAATTATTTTTCAATTCTAAATTCAAAAGGGTAACTTTACTTGGAAGAACTTTTGTAGCTCAAATTTCCATGCTTTTCTAAAAATGCACTAGGAAATGTTTACTGAAATAGCAGGATTAATTCTCTGACTAGCATAGATCATGGCTCACAACACAACTAAACTTTTAAAATTTGCAATAAAACTTTCATAAAAGGACTCTGGTGTTGGTCCCTCATCTTTTAAAACACAAGCACTAAATCCTCCAAGAGCATTGTCCAGTGCTACCTGTAATAGCACATAATATAATAAGCACATAAAATAATTTAAAATATTATCACAAGTTCCCAAACAGTTTGAAACATTTGTGCACTTAAGCATGCTAGGAAAGTTTGTGGTTAGCTTGGAAATTCACTGATATTTAATAATTTTTTTTTTTTCTTTAGTACTTTTACATCCAGCTTAACATAACTAGCCCACCCTCACTACATATAAACCAAACAAATATTTTGGCAAAAATGAGATTATTTTTCTTGCCTTTATTCTTTATATTCTTTATAACTCTCTTTAAAGGTACATGCAGTAATGAAATCATCAGGCTCTGAGCTAAACCTTGTAATTCCAAAACTATTCTGTGTATTGCATCCTCACTTTCCTGATGTCTGACCCTCCTCATAAATTAAGTCTTGTCACCAGTTTTATCATTTCCTTTGCAATTTCCTTCTTAAATGGCCCTTCTACAGAACATACCATTTCTGACGGTCTGCAAAATAATCTCCAAGAGCATTGAAGGCTTGTTCACGAAGCAAACCTGAGTCAGTATTCAATAGCTGCAATACTCGGGACCAATCTCCTAGTTTTATCCGTAGTCCAATGGCAAGATCTCTAAAATAAACAGGAAATAACAGGAAAAAGTAAAAAAAAATAAAATAGCTAACAAAAAATCTTAAGAAAAACATCCAAATTACCTTCATGTTCATAACCTACAATACAGGGATCACAATGAACTCAGGTTGTTTAAAGTTTTCTACAAAAAGCAAAGAAAGTCACAGAATCATAGACATGGAAGAGACCTTCAGATGCCATCTAGTCCTAGCCCCCTGCAGTAAGCAGGGACATCTTGCACTAGATCAGTTTGCTCAGAGCCTCATCAAGCCATGCCTTGAATGTGCCCAGGGATGGGAGACCTCTCTGGGCAACCTGTTCCAGCATCTCACCACCCTGATTACAAAGAGCTTTTTCCTAATGTCTCATCTAAACCTGGCCTGCTCTAGTTGAAAACCATTGCCCCTTTCCTTATCACTACATACTCTGACAAATAGTCCCACCACAGCTTTCCTGTAGGCCCACTTTAGGTATTGGTAGGCTGCTGTAAGGTCCCCCTGGACCCTTCTCTCTGCCAGGCTGAACAGCCTCAACTCTGTCCTCATAGGAGAGTCACAGGTTCCATCATACATATGCACTCCCCCATCAGCCACACTCCTCAGTGAGGAGTTCCAATGAGCAGCTGGAGGCAAAGTGAGCCCGTCTCCTTCACATTTCCTCATACTCTCCATATTGTTCTTTATCTTACACTGCTGACTGCTACAAAAGATGGCAGCAGCTGCAAAAGGCTAAACACAGAAAGGAGAGGAGGGGAAAAGCCAAGGAGCAACGAATAGGAACAAGAGCAGCAAAAGCTGAGATGTAATAAAAACGGATTTCATGGAATTCTCCTTCACATTCATGATTATTTTGGAATTGCAGCATCGGTAGATAAAGGGAAGGCAACTGACATCATCTACCTGGACTTGTGTAAGGTATTTGACACTGTTCCACATGACACCTTGGTCACTAAACTGGAAAAGAACGGGTTTGACGGATGGACCACTCGCTGGATAAGGAGCTGGTTGAATGGTCGCACTCAAAGAGTTGCAGTCAATGGCTCATTGTCCAAGAGGAAACCAGTGACGAGTGGTGCTCCTCAAGGATCAGTACTGGGACCAGCACTATTTAACATCTTAGCAGAAGACACGGACAGTGGGATTGAGTGCACCCTCAGCAAGTCTGCAGGTGACACCAAGCTGTGTGGTGCAGTTGATACACCTGAAGGAAGGGATGCCATCCAGAGGAACCTTGACAGGCTTGAGAGGATGGCCCAAGCCAACCTCATAAAGTTCAACAAGGCCAAGTGCAAGGTCCCACACCTGGGCCGGGGCAATCCCAAGCACAGATAAAGGCTGGGCTGGGAGGAGAGCTGCTTGAGTGCAGCCCTGAAGAGGAGGATGTGGGGGTGTCAGTGGATGACAAACTCAACATGAGCCACCAGTGTGCACCTGCAGCCAAGAAGGCCAGCCAGCCAGATCCTGGGTTGCATCAGGAGGAGTGTGACCAGCAGGTCAAGAGAGGCAATTCTGCCCCTCTACTCAGCTCTGGTGAGGCCACCACCTGGTGTTTCATGTCTAGTTCTGGACCCCTCAACATAAGGACATTGAGCTGTTAGAGCAGGTCCAGAGGAGGGCCATGAAGATGATCAAAGGGCTGCCTTATGAAGACAGGCTGAAGGAGTTGGGGTTGTTCAGCTTGGTGAAGAGAAGGCTCAGGGGGGAACCTCATAGTAGCTTCTCAATACCTGAAGGGAACCTATAGAAAGGCAGGGGTAAGACTTTTTAATAGGATATGTGATGGGAGGACTAGAAATAATGGATGTAAATTGGAAGAGGGTAGATTCAGGTTGTATATAAGAAAGAAATTCTTTACAGTGAGGGTAGTGAAACACTGGAAGATGTTGCCCAGAGAGGTTGTGGATGCCCCCTCTCTGGAGGTGTTTAAGGCCAGGCTGGAGAAGGCACTGAGCAGCCTGATCTAGTGGGAGGTGTCCCTGCCTATGGCAGGGGGGTTGGATCTCGATGATCTTTGAGGTTCCTTCCAACCTGAACTATTCTACGATTCTCAAAGTGAAAGCACAAAGAAGTAGTCTTTCCTTTTAATTATTAATTCATATATATCACACACTTTGTCTGGTATGACTTTTTCCAACATATAATTACATCTATATGAAGTAATAAAGAATCACTTTCCACAGATGCATAGAAAACTAACTGGAGAGAAATATAAACTTCTTAAGTGCTCTAAACTTAATAGTAAGTTATGGAAAGCAATAGCAAGCTAGTGCAGTCAGATAAATAAGAGCATCTATGTAAAATAACATAAATCGCATACAGTTCTGAGTAAGTCCTTTTGAAGACATATCTAGTAGTGAGGACACAGATCAAATGAGTACAGAATTCTCATACTACTGTAGCTGGAGAGAATACAGTGTTGAGTAATCCAGTAAAATTTAAGTCTCTGATTTCTGCGGTCGTGGAATGGCCAAATTTCTCTTTGGACAGGTGGAAAGGAATATGCTATATTTAAAAAAATCAATGTTACATGGATATTGAGACAATCCACTTTTCCAATCAAGCATAATACCATGGGCTAATTAATTATGGGCAAGAAAGTTTTCCATCACTAGGCTTTAATATGCATCATTACCCAGCTTGTCTTCCCCACCCCCTCCTTATGGAGAAAGAGGAAACAAGATATTTTTTTTTTCTCCATCGTTCTTAACGTTTTTCATGGCTCCTATTAATCAAAGCTAAAAGTTTCCTCATGTGAAGAAAGTGATACATGCTTCTCCATGTTTGACCACCGCCTACAGGCTGCGATGGACAATTGCTGCTTATTAATCTTTTTTCAGTAAAGACAGTCCTCTAGCTAATTAATTAGTGCTAATTGCCAAGTAATTTTGTTTTGTCTCATTCCTGAGCAAAAATTCCATTGACTGGCCATAACTTCATCCAGAGTCCTTTCTGTGTCTCCAGAGATTACAGCTCATTAAGAGCTATGTTGTTTGTATATGTGACTGGAAGGAATGTGTACTTGGCTATAAGCTGAGAGCAAACAGTACATAAATTTTACACCAGTTAAGATTGATTATTTGCATTTTTGGCATCTCAGTTGAAATTCTGACAAAATACTTGCAGAAACATCTACAAAACACAGCACTACCAAGAACAGCTGAGGTTTTGCAAACAATTTGGAATGTGCTGATTTACATATAGAATTGGTTCTATCACAGAATACGTTGAGCTGTTGGAGCAGGTCCAGAGGAGGGCCATGAAGATGATCAAAGGGCTGGAGCAACTGCCTTATGAAGGCAGGCTGAAGGAGTTGGGGTTGTTCAGCTTGGTGAAGAGAAGGCTCGAGGGGACCTTATAGGAGCTTATCAGTACCTGAAGGTCTACAGAAAGGCCTACAGTAGGACTTTTTACTAAGATAGGTGATGGGAGGACTAGAAATAATGGATGCAAATTGGAAGGGGGTTGATTCCAGCTAGATATAAGAAAGAAATTCTTTACAGTGAGGGTGGTGAACAGGTTGCCCAGAGAGGTTGTGGATGCCCCCTCTCTGGAGGTATTTAAGGCCAGGCTGGACAAGGCACCGAGCAGCCTGATGTAGTGGGAGGTGTCCCTGCCTATGGAAGGTGGGTTGGATCTCCATGATCTTTAAAGGTTCCTTCCAACCTGAACTATTCTATGAGTTGGAAGGGACCTTCAAGGGTCATCTATTCCAATCCCCTCACAGTAAGCAGGGACAACTTGCAGTAGATCAGGCTGCTCAGAGCCTCATCAAATCCAGCCTTGAACGTCTTCAGCCTCCACCATCTCTCTGAGCAACCCATTCAGTGTCTCACCACTCTCTTGCTGAAGAGCTCATCCCAGTATCTGATCTAAACCTGCCATCCTTAGTTTAAAACCATTGCCCCTCCTTCTATTGCTACATGCCCTGGCAAACAGTCCCTCCCCAGCTTTCTCATAGCCCCATTCAGGTACTGGTAGGCTGCTGTAAATTGCTGTGTGTAGACAAAATTCTCTCCATCTGAGCCTTTTTTGTCTTTACACAAACTGTAAGAGTCTTCTAGTGCTTTAACAGTAATTTCTTTTCATAAGAAATTACTTTAATAGCAAGCACTTTATTTTCCAGCCTTTTCTACTTTGCTGGTGAGATGACTAAACGCAATTACCTCCTGTCCATATCCAGATACATTCTTTCAGCTTCTTCAAATCTGCTGAAGTAGGCTGCCACTTCTGCTTGCTTCATTGCCTCACTCTGCAGGTTGCCCAAACGCTTCACAAACTTAATGCCTTGATAATCTTTGCAACGTACAAAAGCTTGCTCAGCAGTCTGCAGATCCAGCTTCTCAAGAGCAGCTTCAGCCAGGAGACGCCTGTGTGAAAAACAAACAATGGATGAAAAAACAGCTATAAAAGTAAATTAAGATCCATTCAACAAATCATTATTTAAAGAAGATATTTAAATTACTGCCATTGTATTGTTAATCAGTGGCATGTTTTGTTTCTAGTACATTCTGTCTACTTTACTCAACTGTTCAAATAGTTGCTAATACTCTTTTGTTCAGCTATTCCAATGGACACCCATTTGGAAAGAACAGACAAGGTTTGAGCATTAATGTTGTCCTACGTAGAAAGTGTTGCTGGTCTCAATGCAGTTCCATTTTTGTATTTCTACCTATGCACATATAACTTTAAAGCCTTAATGGCAGCCTTAGCCTGAAGGCCTCCAACTAAATTAGCCATAAAGAATAAATTGCCCTTCTAATCCCCCTTATTCCTTGTCCAGTTGGCATACCAGTCCAGGAAAGCAGGGCAGTTTATGTTGCTCAATTCTGCAAATGAGAGAATTCCTAACACTTAAGCCAACTTACGTTCATCAGGTGCTTGAATGAGTTCTCTACTTTTATGCAAAAAAAATTTAAAAAATTAAATTAAAAAAATAGGTAAATTGAGACTGGCTGATTGCCACTGTGAGACAAAGTCAGCATATTGAGGCACTGGTAACATTATTGCCAAATTCAGCATGCTTATGGTCTACCTACTCGGTATTTCTTACTTAGAGAAGGTTTGTAGTGCTTCAACTCAAATGCTCATTACTGACATCAATGAAAACTATGGCAAATTTAAATTTAATCCAGTACTGACAAACCATCCTGTTTATGACATTCTAGAACTAAGGGTATTTTCCTGTTCTGATATAGATTTGCTTTACATCTAGCTCTTCTAATCCACCTCTTCTGTAGGCATGTGACATACTGTATGTCACATCAGAATTATACAAAAAATATATGAAAATTAAAGTCATGGCAATTTTGCAACAAGCTGAACAGCATTTGACATGTATTTTTGTGATTTCACAATATAAAACTTTTAGTGAGCCAAAGACTTTCAAAAGTAAACAAACTGGTCATTTAGCAAAGAAAATGAACCACTTAGAACTCAAATTTGTTTAGTTCAAGACAGTAGTAAAAATTAAGACTTGCAAAACTAAATTTTACCCTACATACTCAAACTAATAAAAATACAGTAACAGTACAGAAGCTTTCAAAATATAGCTATCAAATCCTGTTTCAAAAAAGCATCTTCTGGAGGTGAAAGCATGGGTACATGGGAAAAAAATTGCTTTTTGGGAAAAATGTAAACACTCATAAAATCATGGAGCTCCAATTTATCAGCAGCCCACTTTCTGGGGTTCAAAAGTAGGAACATGGGGAAGCACTGGTGCAAGTTTTTTTCTAAAGATGGCTACTGAGCAGTCTTGAACACTTGCTCAAGATCTCCTAAAACATCAATTCTTCAAAGGTCAGGAACAAAACCCCCTCCTCTTTCAAGTCACCACATGACTTGAAATTGTGCAGACAGGCAAAAGAGGTGGGGAGCCAGGCTAGCAAGGGACTGCAGGACTTTCTTTGAGCTTTCCATTCATGCTATGATACTCACAGAATCATAGAATAGTTTGGGTTGGAAGGGACCTTAAAGATCGAGTTCCAACCCCCCTGCCATAGGCAGGGACACCTCCCACTAGACCAAGCTGCCTAGTGCCTTGTCCAGCCTGGTCTTGAACACCTTCCAGAGAGGG
>VZTY01033050.1:116188-133935 GCA_013400935.1 Turnix velox
GTCACCATGAGAGGGTGAGACACTGGAACAGGTTGCCCAGAGAGGTGGTGGAGGCCCCATCCCTGGAGACATCCAAGGCCAGGCTGGCTGAAGCTCTGATCTCATGCAGGATGTCCCTGTCCATGGCATGGGGGTTGGAACTAGATGGTCTTTAAGGTCCCTTCCTACCCAAATCATTCTATGATTCTATAGTTTACTTATAACACATTTCTTTCAATTGTTAGTCGCACAAAATTGAAGGATACTGTTAGTTCTGTTTCCTACACAGTATTAATATAAATTCTATGTGTTTGCTCTCATTTTATCACCTCGCAGCTGTACATGCCATAACAGTCGATGGTTTTGCCCTTTAAAAATTAAACAAGAATCTCCAAAGCTGTGTGGGAACAAGGTATCCTCCTTCTAAAATCACATTTTACTAAATAAGCCTCATACTAGGACTCAGTTTAGTCAATGTTTAAACACTGTAGTGCAAGACCTAGGTAAACCAGGCCCATATCTGAAAGTCATGGGGATTCCTCAGACTCACCAGGTGATTCCCAAATAGACCTAGACCATCCACAGAGTCTAAACTTATTTGTGTATACCTCAAAGTACCCCAATCTGGAAAAAAACAATGTTTACATAAGGCCTGTTGTGGTCCAGAAACAAGATGGCAATGTCTCTATATTTTATCAAAAGAATTACAATCAATTTGGCATTTTGTGAACACGCCAATGACTTAAAACTGATTGCTGCTGTCAAAAACACCCTACAAACTGATGCCCTGATGCATCTCCCTGTCATTTCTTATATATCAGCTTTAGTAGCAGTTCGGCCATCTGCCTGACCATAAAATTAAATAAATAAAAGATTAGTTTAAGTTGGATTAAATGGAAAATCACAAATGCTGGAGAGAGCAGGAATGAGCAGCCAGCGTGGCCTTCCCAACTTTGCAGCAGCAGGCTAAATGATGATTGGATTTAAGCCAAATGTGGAATTGCTGGGAGAGGGGCATACAGTACACAGCCACAATAATCAGAATCAGATCCACTCAAAACCTTATCTGAAAAAGGAGTAACTGTATGCAAGAACCCATACTTTTAAAGCTACCTTCTTTCTCTTCTCCCTCATTTCTCTTTACTCTTCCTTCATAAAGCCTACTTTACTTCTCAGATATCCAGGAATCTTGAAAAACCTTCTGCAATGTCTGTATTTCATCCACATTTGCTTCATCTCACTTCAAAACAGTTAGAAAACACTTGATTTTATGTCTAATCTTCTAGAAAACTAGTAAACAGAGAACAGATTTCCCTGCCTGAAAAAGCTGAGACTTTTTAGTATATAAAACAAACAAGATAAACACAGAAGAGAGGGGTCATTCCACCCATATCTTATGGGAAGGAAGCAATCTGACACATGGACACAAGACTGAACTGTTGGCATGCAAATCTATTACAGGCTGTTCCTGATAAACAAGGACAAATTTAGTCTAATGAATAACATGAACCTAACTTTAAAGCTTGATTCAAACACCTTTAGAAGCAAGCATTAGCTCATAAATATAAGAAAACATCAGACAACAGCAGGGACAACTGAACTGCGTATTGGACACCTCATGATCCACCACAGTTTAAGAAATACTAAAAATCAATTCTAGTTTACTTCAAAATGACAAAAGTTTAAGTAGCAGCAATTCAAGTGCTGTTTCACATACAAGTCAGTCCTCCTTGCTAAAGAGTCCAGGAGGGAATTGAAACACCTCACTATGACTCCAACACTCTGCCTTCAATCCACCTGTACATTGGTCAGGCCATTGTGTTCTTTTCACTAGGAGCTAAGACATGAAAGATAAACTCAACACTTCACTATGTCAGCACTCCTAAGCACAAGTAAGAAGCTGATATAATCCAGCCTTAGTGATATTTTCTTAGCAGGTACCATCTGCTCTGTTTCCATTAAAAAGATGTTACACAACAAGATATTTAAACTTGTGTAGTTTATATTTAGTTACTCACAAAAAGGACTTAGAAAGCCTGTGAGCTTGTGAAAACAAACAAAACTGTGTAGGTTAATTTCTGTACACTAATAGGATGGAATGTAATAATGCTAGACAATGGAGAAAAGATTAATTTATGGGCTGGCAAACACTAGCTATTGTGAAGGATCCTAAAAAAAAAAAAAGCACAGGAAACACAGGAATTAAAAATGCCTTTGGACAAAAAATAGAGCAACCTGAGGAAGAGTTTTAAGGTGTAACCATCCATCAATGCCTACAGAAAGCTGAAGTGATGGTCTTTCACCCGTTAATGACTTATTAATCCTTTTTTGCCATGTGTTAGAAAACTAATGACATAATAAAAATTTCAACAGAATAAAGAGAATAAGCTTTTCTTTTTTAAAAAACCCATCTTAAAATATTAACTTGGAGTCCAATAACAGAAGATTTGCATCTCCTTGGGGGGAATCAATCATTGTGTACTGTCACAATTGCTTTTTCATTAGGTGATTAGCAGCACCTTGTTGAAACAATCTGATAATGTTATAAACTGTCATTTTATACAAACTGTGCTTTAACACACATTCTCAGATGCATTATTCAAATGCTCCATCAGCTACTTAGTATTCCTGGATTAGCAATCTTCTCTCCCCACTATCAATTTCCTACCAAGTAAGAATCAGAGACCTGCAGGGCACCAAAGTCCTAAAGTTTCAAGGAAGAGCAAAACATTCATGATTAGCAGAGAGCCCAAGTGATTGCTTTTCCAACACGGAGGAGTCTGTTAAAAAAACAAAAGTCACTGTGGTGTGTTCAATTTGCAGTAATTACAGATAGTCAAAAAATATAGACTAAAATAGCAGTCAAGAACACGAACTTAAGAACAGGAAGGAGCACACAGATAGCAAGTCATCTGTTGAAGAACATTCTACTGTAAGAGAAGGCATTTTTGTAGGGGTTTCTGAATACCAAATAAACTAACAACCTAAGTGTTTTTAAACTACTCTGAAAAATGGCATTTAGAAGTCTGAAACGAAAGTTCAAAATGAAAAAAAAATTACCTAAGCAACTTATTTTCTAGACAGAACTCAATGCAACGATTTATCACTTCAATAAACGAGAATAACCTGAAAAATTGTTTTGTTATAAAGAGGAAAAAGAATTTCTCAGGCAGATAATACATTTTTCAGAAGTCAACAACAACCCTCCCATTATCACGAATGTGTGTTTGTATTGCTTGTATCTTAAACTATTCAGATTTAAAGTTGATTTTTTTTCATTTATAAAAAGGACAGGAGGATGATTTTGTTAGAAATTATGCACTAACTGGAATCTTAAAAGAACTTATGGAAAGGATTTACAAGGTCTTCTCTCTCTATTGCCCTCAGCAAGGCCAACAAGTTGTTCAGCACCCTGTCAAACTGAACAATTATACTTTCTACTGCCAAGAAGCCCCAGCTGTGACAAACAGCATGATATAGTGTCTATTAGGACCTTGACTGTGTCCAAATGTCTGCACCTCACACAAAATGACCTTATGTTATAAATACTGAGTTGTTCTACAAAGCTGTATTTTCAAATGTTACATTAAAAGTAACTACAATAAGCCAGAGCAATGTGTTCCAAAACAATTGCATTTTTACATGTTTGCTTTTCACTTTCATCTCCTATCCCTTCCTTAAGTTTGGAATGCTTACTTTAAAAGCAGTCTTACAGGATGCATATATTGAAGAAAATAAAAAGCTGAATGTTTGTCTGTGTTTACTAAGCACCAATGAAAGACTTGCTTGTTACGTTTGAACCACTGAGACTACAGAAATTTTTCAGGACTCAAATGCAAATATTCCTAACCTCAAGTATTTGCCCATCGGTGAGGCTGCAGGCTATAATGTTGACCATGTTTCCAAATGAACTTGCACAAGTAAAGAGGACTCTAAATCCATGCACTAAACTCATCTTTGACACTGGAGGGAACAAAAGTAGGCTGCAGAAGGCTTACTTAAGCTAAAGGAGGAGAAGCTTTTTGCACATTGTTTAATCTCTTCAGTACAATTCAAATACAGCTGCAACAGCAGCAGCATTTTTCAATTAAACAGTATTTCTCCTTAACAGTTTCCAGAACATTCTTTTCTTCTGTACTGTGTGTTCTGTAGGAGGTGGGTCACAACAAAGGAATCAAAGAAACCAATACATTCATTTATATTGTAATTAAGTAAAACAGTGGCAGCTAGATTTGGAAAGCTCACACTAACAAAACAATGGAAAAACACAAAGAAAGGAGTTTAAATGCTGTTTGAGGTATACATGCAAAGCTAATTTTGACTATTTGAGTGGGATCCATGTCATCTAGTTTTAGAGATCTCCAACAGAGATTAGTGCACTGGGCTTCTCTACCCACTGAAGAGCAAAAGACCCCTTTCAGGAATGATTCACAGAACTTATTTTAGATACAAACTGTAGAAATGAGATTAAATACTCCCCAAAAATACACAAATCCTCCTCCAACAACCCCTATCCCACCTGTTAAGTCCAGAAGACTAATTGACACCTCAAGTGTATACATCTGTTCAAGAAGGGGAATGTGAGAGAGGAGAAACAGCAGACATCTGAGCCACATCATTACCATCTACTTCATCATCTCACTTCAGTGCTCAGTTTTGGCTTGAGTTTTTTTTCCCCTCTATCCAATGTAAAATTCTCAGTATTGAATGATAAAGGAAAAGGTCTATGGTAAATAGTTTGTATTAACTGGAAGAATCAGTTTAAATTTAGCTAATTTTTCCAAGAACCAGGACTGGGTTTAAAAGTTCCTATTTTTATTAGCTGAGTAATTAATAGGTCATTAGCAACAAAATTACAGTTCACAACATGGGAACCCTATGATTACATGTTTATTACCTCTAGGGAGTCCAAATAGAAGTGAAAAGCCAATATAAAATCATAGAACCACATATAAAACAGAAGGATAAAACATTTGGAGTCAAGGGGTGTTACCACACAGCAACCATTTAACTGAACAGAGTTGTATAAGGAATTTATTATAAAGACTAGGATAAAACCAGGATAAAAACTAGGAATAAGAATATTGTAAGTTGCTTACCAATATCGATATATTTTGGGTCCAAGGGAGTGCCAATAGAATTGCAGAGAACCAGAACATACTGCATGGAAATAAAAGCAAATGTCATTATTAGGATAGTTGTTGTAAATTACTCAGCTGCACAAGGCTTTTTGTGAAGGGGTATCTCTTAACCCCCATTCCACACAAGCTAATGATGACCAGAAAGAGCAAACAGAGGGACTGTGACTGCAGTAAATATAAAACAGCATAAGCATGAGAATGAGATACTTGCCAATTAGCACTACAAAATAAGCCAAGAACCAAACAGGAAAATGACCAGCTATTTAAGAAAGTGAAGGAGCAAATCCACGAGACAAGATACGATATGCAATATGCTCTACCAGCAGGGTCTAGAGATAACATGTGTGCAAGTCAGCCCAGGCTGTCTCATCTCTTGTTCTGTGGAGCACACACTGTACTGTGATTATTTACTAGCATGACACACTAGCAATTTCATGGTGACACAATTCTTGCTTAACTCTTCATGCAAAGGATAATCTAACCATAGAATGGTTTGGGTTGGAAGAGACCTTAAAGATCATCTAGCTTCAACCCTTTTGCCATAGGCAGGGCCACCTCCCACTGGACCAGGTTGTTCAGTGCCTCATCCAGCCTGGCCTTAAACACCTCCAGAGAGGGGGCATCCACAACCTCTCTGAGTAATAATAAATGGATCTTTAAGGGTTCAGTGTGGGGAGAATTGTGAATAAGACTATTTCTTCATCCTGCAGTAGCCCACACACTACAAAACTCATGAGTTTTGTTAGTTTTGCTCTTCTTTTAATCCCACTCAGGAAGATTTTGATAGCCAAGGTACCTCAGATTAAGCCAATAACTAAAAACTGACCTAGACACAGCATTCATTGTTGTTGCTCATGGGGTTTTTTTCCAGATCTAAAACAAGGATTAAGTAGCTTTCTCATAATTTCATAAGGAAACAAGCATGTCTTGAATAAGAAGTGTAGAAATTAAGCGGCAACTTTCACTGCAAAGCGTTTACATTTAAAAAAACAAAAATAGAGCTGCCAAAACTTGAATCACCAAAGAGCTGTTTTCCTGATTTTCCAGAAAGTACAAGATAATTGGTTTTTCACAGCTCTTGAACCTCCTTCATGTAATTGTGTAGAGCTTATCCCTTTAAACTGACAGATTGGTAACTGATTAATCACATGAGAATAGCAGAATTTAGGTTTTCAGCAACTGTATGAATTTCAGTTTTTCAAAGAAAAATATCTTAAGAAGGACTTCTTTGCACTAAATAATTATTTTTTTCTGTTTCTGTCACCAAGTAACACCTCTCAAAGATAGGGTTTTTTATTTCTTTGGTCATGACTTACATTTTACATTTCAGGAGTGCTGTAGGAAACTACCCCTGGCTTTTTAAGCTATACATTGTTTGCTTCTGTAATGTTTATATTAATTCTTCTCTGGTAAATTATCACAACATTTAAGCAATTTCTCTTTTATACCCTTTTTTACTTATTTTGAAGACTCTTAATAGGTCTCCCAAGGGATGATGGAGTAATAGTATCTGAGGTCAAGGATGCAGAAGCTATGCAGGCTGGTGCAAGAACAAGATTTGATCAAAGCAGAAAGCTCAGACCTTGCTATCAGTATCAACATTAAGTTCTCTGTAACTTACTGCCATTCACATCCATCCATCTGCAATACTTTTAAACAGTTCCTGCTGAAATTAATCTTTTTTTTCTTTTTTTTACACCATCAGCTATTACTGTACATTTTGCCATTTGAAATCATAATTCTAATGATGGAAATCTATTACAAAACAGATACATTTTTCAGAAAGCAACTCTAATGAGCTGTAATCCCAAAGGATAAGACTATTCATTTCATCTCCTAAAAGCTGACCCCCCCAGTGTTAATAATTACACCGGAGACTTCTCAAAAGAACTGAAAGATGCTTATTATCAGTAATTTTCAGAAGCTAAAATTAAATCTCTTAGTAATGTAACTTTCTTGAGGATAAATAAGTCCCTTCACTGGTTGTTTGCTCTTTAAAAATACAACCCAGAAAAATATTCTTTTATTGCATTCAATTTCACCAAATGGTTTTGCCACATGTAACATAATTCATGACAGGACACCATTTGTTGCACAATAAAGCAAAACGGCACTAAAGCAGGTTTTTTTACCGTGGCACCAAATGACTCCATCTCATGCTCCTCCTTTGTCAGCAATATACAAGTGATACAGAAAATAATTCAGAAGTGAAAGCAGCATGGAAAACTGCCTAACAGTAGGCATCACACTAACCAGAGGATAAATTCATCATGTCATTTATCTAAACAAATAAAGAAATGGAGAAGTCTGTGGTGACACGATCTATATAAACTAAAAAATTCCCTTTATTTGATGCTCTCTGCTTTTTGCTTCTCTTCAGAGAAATAGAATCAGAATCATAGAACAGTTCGGGTTGAAAGGAACCTTAAAGATCACCAAGTTCCAACCCCCTGCCATAGGCAGGGACACCTCCCACTACATCAGGCTGCTCAGTGCCTTGTCCAGCCTGGCCTTAAACACCTCCAGAGAGGGGGCATCCACAACCTCTCTGGGCAACCTCTTCCAGTGTTTCACTACCCTCACCATAAAGAATTTCTTTCCAATGTCTAGCATGAATCTACCCCTTTCCAATTTACATTGATTATTTCTAGTCCTCCCATCACATATCTTATAAAAAGTCCTACCCCTGCCTTTCTGCATGCTCCCTTCAGGAATTTATATTCTCAACACTCCTAAACAGACAAAATGAAAACTGCTGCCTTCAGTATTAAAGTTATTAATAGCTATAAGTAGTTAAAATATAGAAACAGTTAATTGATTTTGCAAATTTTTGCTACTTGTTGGGGTTCTCTCTTTTTAAACACTGAGCCTATTAAAGTGCCATTGTGGAAAATGACATCTGAGTGTCATGATCTGGGACAGATTCAGAATTTTATTAAAATTTCATCTTGCTGTCCACTGACATGTGGACACAGAGCACCTCAAGTGAAAAGCTAAAAGAAAGACTTACCTGAGGTTGATTTTCATCTGCTTTAGTTGCTAAAACACAGAAGTCTCCATAAGTTGTTATGGAAATCAAGCTCTTGACATATTTCACATACTGCTCATTGTTTTTGGTGTCCCAAAAGACTACACAGTATTCTGGACGATCAGGTCGGGTATAAGCATAAACAACCGTATTGGAGCAGTAACCCCACTGCCAAGAGAGATAGATTTTAACAAAATTAATCAGAAATTATACTAATTCAATAATAAATTGTTCACAGATATGAAAAAAAGCAGTTCTTATTTTTTACATCCAGAGAGGGGGCATCCACAACCTCTCTGGGCAACCTGTTCCAGTGTTTCACCACCCTCACTGTAAAGAATTTCCAATTAATATTTGAACAAGACAACATACACCAGAAGAAATGTAACTAGAACTGTAGATTCTAAATTAGCATTACAGCTTCAAAAGAAACCATGTAACAATACAAATATCTTAAAAAAAAAATCAGCTCAATTTGTAGTTTTTGCTGTCACGTTAGAATTTAAGTCCCTCTTTCTCTTATTATGGTATTACTTGAAAAATAAAGGTGCCAGATTATTCAGTAGATTGGTAATGTGATCATAGAGATCATAGAGATAATTAATTCCAATCCTGCCAAAATTAATGACAGCTTTGAAACATTACAATTTAATGACTTTTTAGATTAACTAGTTCCTAAGAGGGATATTTCCAATATTATCAGAAAGAACAAAGTAGTAGTGACCTGTATTATTTCCTGTGGGACAACAGAAACCATTCACCATAAAGATAATTAACACTGAAATGGATTAAGCTATCAACAAGTTAAAAGTTTATTAATTTGAGCACTTCTTTTTTACACTTTAAATATGCAAAAGGAAAAAAAAAATAGCTTGCACATGCAGTTTCTAAAACTAAGGTTTCAAAATATTATTCATTAGTAAACTGTGCCAGATCTGGAAATACACACAGCTGCCAAGATGTTGCTGAGTTTAAAGAAAAGCAGTAAGGCCAGTGTTCCAGCTGTTACACATTTCCCAGAATAAACATTAGGTAGCATTTCCTGCAGACCTAATCTCCAGCTCAAATTTCCAAAGTCTTTTCCAGTAGATTTACAACAAGCTACGTGAGATTACATCCTGACAGATCTGCAATGACTTTTCACTACTGAGAGGAAAAATACACTTCAACAGAGTGGCAATAAGTTTCTCACATTGTTTACAAACTCTTTCTCTCTTTCTAATCACAGTGGTTACACACTGATGATTAAAGAACATTTCCTGTGCTGGGAAAAAAAAAATATACAGTACTGTATCCTGGAGAGTAATCACTGTTTTGGTTAAACTACATGCTTAAGTGAAATAGTCCTAACTCTTCAAAATAAACCAACCAAACAAAAAAACCTCTCATATGGTAGACAAGATAAAAACATTATTTTAGAATTAGCTGAATTCTAGTGAAACACTGGACCAGGTTGCCTCCTCTCTGGAGGTGTTTAAGGCCAGGCACTGAGCAGCCTGATGTAGTGGGAGGTGTCCCACTATGGCAGGGGGATTGGAACTTGATGATCTTTAAGGTCCCTTCCAACCTGAACTATTCTTATGATTGTATGAATACATTCTTGTAAAAAGTATATTATGAATTGAAATATAAGTAGGAAGGACTATCTATCAGGCTGCATTAATTTCTAATGTTCCTATTTCTACACAGCACTCCTGATTCAAATTAATAATTATCACAAAAAAAAACAGTAAAAGCAAGGCTAAAAAAATTCCCAGTGTACCACTTATCATATCGAGTTTAACCAAACAGCAATAAAAACAGTGGAACCTTACCTACACGACAGCCTTAAATACTGCCAAATTTAGATTTGTGCTCAATTCTGTTCATATTAACAAAGTTTCCTCTTTTTTGAAAATATTATTATTAAATCATGATTAAAAAAATGTCAAAGTCATTACATCACCAAGGCAAACAAATTCCATTTGAACTTACAGTCAATAGTGTTAATCAAACAGTAATCATAAGCTAAGCACTAATGCCTATATTAGAGAAAGCTACTTTTTCAACCCATTCATAAAGAGAATAAAATCAAGGAAATGTATTTTAATAGATTTAATCTCCACATTACTACATACCTTGTAATCTGGACGAATATTTGCAAAATATATGTAAGAATCAACAGCTAGTGCAATTTTCAGTCCACTTCCCTCCCAAGATAAGGCAGATATCTCTTTGCCAGGAACTTTCAGTGTGCGCAGGTGCTTGTTTAAAACAGGAGAAGAAAAAATATTCTGAATTTATCATAGGAATTTAATGTATCACTCTAAAGTACAGAAAAAAACAGTTTTGATAGTTGATGAAAACAGAAATAGCTAGATAGAAAGATAAATACTTCCAGATTTGATACACAGATGTTAAAATATCAACTACCGCCTAAGTCTTCCTAACCTATTGTTGACTACAGTCTGAATCCTCTTGCCTGAGTTAGATATCCAGATTTAGACTTGTTATATATCCCATAATTTAATACTTTGTAAGATTTCCATGCTGACCACTGACTTGCTGTTCTGAAACATTATTTTGGTCCTATGTCATCATCTGGATCCAAGTGGATATCCCAGATCCTTCAGAGCACATTGAAAACACTGAACACCTACATTTTGGCATCCAAATTCCAATAATGACACAATAATGATCACACAGGCAAAACACACAAGGATTAAAAAACAAAAGAAAACAGCTAAATCATGTAAGGATATTAAATATTTTTACCTCTCCAAATGGAGTATAGAACTGCACAATGTTTACATCTTTATCTTGAGCATTTGCTTGCTGTGAGCCTGCTACTGCCAATACACTCCCACAGTGGTTCCATTGAATACACACAACGTTCATAAAAGCATCAATCAAAACAGGATCTAGTTTTTAAGAAATAAACAGGAAGAATGTAAGCACAAGTGGATATTTTGGGACAAGAGTAGCTGAGTAACTAGCACTCCATATTTTGTACCTACTGTGGTCATTCTCATCTCTCATTATCTGGCATCTTCCATTGTTGTAACAGATGGCAAGACAAGGACAGTCTGGTTCTACGTAGCCCTCTGTGCCATGGTACCAGTGTATTCCAGCAATACTGAATGGTCCAGTTAAGTTCACCAAACAGCTCATCTTCATTTTCACCTAAAAAAGAATAGTTATATAATGTCATATACAACAAGATGTTTAGAAGAATAATTTGTAAAATAAGAATAATTTGTAAATTTCCATTGATATCTTGTACAAGAACAGAATTTTAAGAGTTTGCAAAACTTTGTTATTCAAAGTCAGATCAGACATAGGGAAACTATATATTTTAACCACAAAGAAGTACTTTTATGTTGGCATTTTCATTCTTTGAGAAATAACTTAAAGACAGAGAAAATAAACAAGAAAAACACACACAGAAGGAATTCTACTGGAATTTTGCAAAAAGTAAAAATAATTTCAAACCACTCCTGGACCATGATGAACGTACAATAAAGTTTCCCTGGTTGTCATAAATGTGAATCTCTCCATTTGCCATTCCAAAGAGTAAAACTTGGCTATCAGAGGACCAGGCCACGTGGCATAGGTGGGTACCTTTCAAGTCCTTTCCCCAAATGCGATTGCCTGTAACAGAATATTGATTGTACTTATCAACTCACCATAAAATTAAAAACATGATGCACATTACAAATGGAAAAATAAAAAGAAACAGCTAAGGAAAGGCTATAGTCAGAAAGTAACTATTAATTGTATTTATCTAAAATAAAAGGGACACTATGTATGATTAAAAAAAAAAGTTATGTGTTTCTACAACGATTAGCAGAGCTTAAATTTTACCATCAACTGATCCAACAATCACAGCTCCATCTTCATACACAATACAAATCTTCTGTCCATCAGCATTCCAGCTCATACTTCGAACCACAGATTTATTTCTATTGTTGATCATCTCTTCATACCAAGCACCTATTGGTAACAAGTGAAAAGGTGAGTCACACTTCTGACTTCATAATCCATTAGGTACACTCCAATCCCTGAATTCAAAGGGTAAAATTACTCTCAATTTCTCAGTTAAAAGCAGGACAATAATGACATTTCCTAACAATAAGAATTCCTGAAGTTGTAAAAAAAAAAAAAAAAACAGCAAAATAAAAAATTAAACATACATTTTATAAAAGTTACCAGTCGATCAAATTAGGATTGAAAAACCTGAGAATGGTCTGCTTTTGAATTAATCTATGTAACCTACTATGATGAAGTATGATTCTGCGAGGTATAGGCATCAAAAAGCTATGGAACCACTTAAATTTTGGAAACTAACTAAAGCAAAAGTTGTTTTGCCTATTCAATTAAACTCTCACAAGACTATGCTATAGTGTCACCCAGAGTATACCAACAGCAATTATTCAAATTTGAGCCACTCACATTCAAATGTGAGCCACTTATTTCCAAAAATAACCTAACAAATGAGGAATCAGAGAGGGAAGCCAAAGTCCAAGAGGAAGAGATCTGCGCTTATGACAAGAATACACTGGGAAACATAAACAGAGGGAAAAAACATCTTTCTAAGGACTAAGTTTTAAGTAATTTACTGGTTCTTTTTCAAACCAAGAGATGATTTATTGACAATAGCCACCACATATCAAGCAGAAAGACTAATTAAGTGATTTTTATCTGTTTTCATTTAACAAAAATTCCCAGGAGAAAAGGAAAACTATTTTCTTTATTTTATACACATGTCAGAAATTGGTTAATTTGACTGAGGAGTTTTCTGGCTTTCAAGTGGAAAGAAGTACCAGCATGTGTGAAAAGATCAAGAACAGTAAAAAATAATTAAAGCAATACATTGGTTGGTCATATTAGTCCAATGCTTAAGTTAAACATTTCTAGAGACTGTACTTAATTGATATTCTGAGTAGGTTTGCTCAGTCCTAGTAGTTCCACCAGTACATGTGTGCTTGATGCACTTTGCAGAACTCTTTAAATATCACAGTAAAACTCAGAACAGAATTTACACAAAGAAGTCCTATTGCTCTTTTTTTTTGTCTAAAATTCTGTTTTACTCCAAGAGAATAAAATAACAGAGATAATTTAGAAAGTTTACCAAGCATATGGCTGAGAACCAGTATCTACTCCTAAGGACAAATGCTTTTTATATATGACAGCACTGTGGAAAGTGTAGACAAACATTACAATGAAAATTTGGAAAGTGTTTTAAATCTATTTTAAGCTTTAGAGTTTGCAAAATAAAAACCCTGGAAAAGAACTGAAAAAATCCCCAAAATATTTATCACAACAGGAATAGCATCACATCAAATTCATCCTGTAGAATACCTTTATATAGCATCCACACAATAATGAGTCCATTCTGATCACTGGTAGTCAGTTTTTCATATTGTTCATTCCATGTCACTACTTGCACAGAACCTAAAAAATTATATACATTGTTTTAACTTACACGAATGAAATAAGTGAATAAAACTATCCCATCCAGCTTAATCAACCAGAAGCATTTCAGAAATTTGCACTTGCACCAACTTTGATTTAATTTTAGGCTTTATTTTTGTATCACTTGTTTCCTCTTCCAAGATTCTCCTAAGCTGCTCTTTTTGCTTCCATAGTCACCCACCTGAGCAACGTTCTCTCCAAATTGTTCTCAAAATACTGCTTCAATAGACAAACCCTAAATCATGGTTTTCAACATTTTTTAGTCTGGGAAGCTGTCATATGAAGTTTTGGTTTTTTACTTCCTTTAAGTAGTTTGATTGTCAGTACTGCTGTACATTTAAAACAAAATCTCTTCCACAATTACCAAAATGCAATCTCTACATAATCCCTTCAAGACCCTCAAGTCTCATACAGGATCCTACCCATAAATTGACTTAATTTGAAATATCTTGACATTTTTCCTTAGCAGCATCTGATTTCATCCATTCAGCACTGGATATGAATTTGGCCACTTCAAGCATCAACCTCTTACATGCCCTCACCACTAGTCATTCATTTCGTCTGTATCCATTCCATTTTTCAGCATTTTTACCAACAGAGGTAACCAAAGATACAACGAATATAAGGAATTTTTGAAAGCAACAACAAATCTAGTTCAGAATTGAAGACATCTATTCAAAATACCTATTTATTCAACAACTCATAATTCATTTTTTCAACCATGTTTAACCAGATACCTAAAATAATCCAACTGTTGCCAGGTTTCAACTGCAAATCCTCATTAAAAAAATATTTCTTCAAATAATGTAAGGATTCTAGCATTCTCTTAATTTCCTATTGTCCATGGATGATGATCACATAACATTTCAGATGTGAGTCTTCAATTCCTCCCTGTCTAATTTCCCTGCATTCAGTTTTTACTTTCATACACTGTCTCAGACCATGTTTTCTAACCTTCCTAAACTTGCCTTCTATGATGGAGTCATAGTGTTGGTAGATAAAGGAAAGGCAACTGACATCATCTACCTGGACTTGTGCAAGGCATTTGACACTATCCCACACGATATACTGGTCACCAAACTGGAAAAGAATGGGTTTGATGGATGGACCACTGGCTGGACAAGGAGCTGGTTGAACGGTCCCACTCAAAAAGCTGCAGTCAGTGACTCATTGTCCAAGTGGAAACCAGTGACAAGTGGTGTTCCTCAAGGATCAGTACTGGGTCCAGTGCTATTTAACACCTTTGTAGGAGATACAGCCAGTGGGACTAAGTGCACCCTCAGCAAGTCTGCAGATAACACCAAGCTGTGTGGTGCAGTTGATAACTGGAAGGAAGGGATGCCATCGAGAGGCATTTTGACAGGCTTGAGAGGTGGGCCCACGCCAACCTCATGAAGTTCAACAAGGCCTCTTGTGCAGAATGTCCCTGCTCACTGCAGGAGGCTTGGACTAGATGACCTTTGAAGGTCCCTCCAACTCAGTGCATTGTATGGTTCAATTCAATGTACTGTATGATTCTGTAACATTAAGTATTTACCATTAAGTCTTTTATCAGATAACTTGATAACCTTTATTTCAGGCTTATAATAAAAAGTTATTGCAAAATTACACTATCAACGCTAAAAAACCTTTATTCTAATCAAACATACATTAAATGCCCGAAGACACTTACCACTGTGACCTTCAAGAGTTTGATTCACAGAAAGATTGCTAGGAGCTGCAAGTCCCTTAATTTTTGCTTCATCTAAAAATAACAAAAATAGCTATGAAATAACCCTAATAGAGCACACATATCACTGTATCTCTATCAATACTGCAGCTCTAATCACTATTTACATAAATAAAATCATTCACCCAAAAGTATGCAAATTTTAAGTGCAGGATGAATTTTCTACTCTTCAAGTTCAATGTGTTTGCTATTCACATCCATCATCCAAATTCATACACTCTTTATGGCCTAGCAGTTTTGCAAGGGAAAAAAAATATAAAACAAGGAAACCAAACAAAACATCAACAGAAATTGTGGCTATTGCATTTCATTACATGTGGAAAACCTAAAAGAATTTGAGAGTACATTACATCTTAACTTTTCTTGGAATATACATACAAAAACAACCCCACAATTAAAATAATCAAACAAATACTAAGTTCCAGAATAAACCAGAAATTTATACGAAATGAACAAGAACAAAACATATGTCTTAGAAAAGTACTGAAGAAAACCTTCAGCAGGGAGAACAGGTAGACAAGACACATAGGTGCAGTGTAAGACAAGCTGGAGGAAAACAGTGTTCAAAAGAAATTGACAGTACATTTAATGTTTATGGAAATACATAAGTAACTATATACAGTTTTAACATGTATGTGATATTGTTAAGTAATTTGTGCTTTCAGAGTTTGCAAGTAGTGGATTTTGTTCTTAGAAAAAAAGAAAAAAAAAAAAGAGAGGTCTCATTTACCTGACTGTGTTTCTAATTTCAAAACTTTCAGTAAGCCATTCTCTCCACCACAGGCTATGTAGCCCTGGTCCTTATTCCAGGAAATACATTTTAATCGAGTATTTCCAGGAATTGCAATCTGAAAAAAAGATTGCACAGTTGAAAGAACCCTCTTTTTAAATACTCTATTTGTTCTGAAGTACTCAGGCACTGAGCAGCCTGATGTAGTGGGAGGTGTCCCTACCTATTATGGCAGGGGGGTTGGAACTCGATGATCTTTAAGGTCCCTTCCAACCCAAACTATTCTATGATTCTATTTGAATACCTCAAAGACACCACAAGATAAACTTCTATAAACAGATCAGTACATTCAGTGAGAGAGTAGGCAAATATAATCGCAGGAACTATTTATATTGTGCAAAGCAACACTTGAGAAAAGGAAAATCTAACTTATGCCGTAAAATAACATCAGAACATCTCTAAAGGTTTGCAGAGTAACCAACTCAACAGGGGAGAGGGATCACACAGTGCACAGGACGTTGTCATGAGCTGGTTTCCAGCTGCAGAGTCCTGCGTCCTGGTGGAGAGGTTACTTAGTTGACCACTGAAAACCAAAGCAACCCCAAACCCAAGCTAACGGGGAGCAGGGGGGATAGTGCAGGCCCAAGCCCAGGCACTACCAGCGCCAGCAGAGCCGCAGCAGCCGCAAGCGGCAGGAAGAAGCTCTGAGGATTCTCCTCCGAGCCCGGAGGCCTGCACCCTTCCAATCTTCTGGGGCTCCTGAGGGGAACCGAGGGGGAAGCGGGACCTCCCCCTGCCCCACGGGATACCTGCCCCTTTCCTTCCCCCCGATATTCCTCCGTGCCCCGATCGCACCTTCTTGCAGAGGTAGATGAACATCCCGGCGGAGCGAGCGAGAGGGCAGAGACCCACAGCGCTTCCCGCGGGACAGCGCGGCCGCCCTGGCAACCGCGTCACCCTGGCAACCGCCGCCGGAAGTTGGGCTCTACTTCCGGGGAAGCGCCCCCTGGCCCCGAGCCGGCGGTGGCGGAGCTTGGGGTGGCCTGAGGTAAATAGTGGCAGCGGTGAGGCCACGGGCGACAGGTTTCTTCCCCCCTCCCATAGTGGGTGCTGCTGGCACCCGCAGTCCGCTCTGGTCAGCCATTTATATACGTTGATGAATAACGCCTTGATTCGGTGGGTCAGAGGGAGTAAGCAAGGCCGGCGGCTGCGGGACAGTGAGTGCAGGAGGAAGGATGGAGCCTGGGTGTGTGCCCGGTGGAGGGGTGCAGGGGCCTTCAGGAGAAGCAGGCTCTGCAGCATTGGTGGTGAGTATTTCCCTTAGCAGAGCTGTTTTTCTGTCGAAAAGAGTGATGTGGAAGGTGCACAGAAGTTAACCTGCCCCATGTCTTCTAAGTCAGATGATAATGATCAGCAAGAAGATGATCAAAGAGCTGGAGCAACTGCATTATGAAGACAGACTGAAGGAGTTGGGGTTGTTCAGCTTGGTGAAGAGAAGACCACACCTGGAGTATTGCGTCCAGTTCTGGAGCCCTCAACACAGGAAGGACATTGAGCTGTTGGAGAGGGTCCAGAGAAGGGCCACGAAGATGGTCAAAGGGCTGGAGCAACTGCCCTATGAGGACAGGCTGAAGGAGTTGGGGTTGTTCAGCCTGGAGAAGAGAAGGCTCAGAGGGGACCTCATAG
>VZTY01033050.1:134181-148680 GCA_013400935.1 Turnix velox
ATATGTGATGGAAAGAATAGAAATAAAGGATGTAAATTGGAAGAGGGGAAATTCAAGCTAGACATAAGAAAGAAATTCTTCAGGGTGAGACCAGTCAAACACTGGAAGAAGTTGCCCAGCAGCCTGATGTAGTGGGAGGTGTCCCTGCCTATGTCAGGGGGGTTGGTCCCTTCCAACCCAAACTATTCTATTATTCTATAACATGTTCTTCCTCATGAGGGTAGTGAGGACAGGTTGCCCAGAGAAGTGGTGGAGTCGTTCTGGAGATGTTCAAATCCAGCTTGATGAGGCTCTGAGTAACCTGATCTATTACAGGATCCCCCACTGCAGGGGGATTGGACTAGATGACCTCTGAATGTCCCTTCCAACTCTATGATTCTGTATCTTGCTCTAAAAATAGAGCAATAAAAGTGCAATGTCTCCCAGAGTATCCCCCACATCTGCAGTACGATTATCCACAACACATACACTGAAATACAGCCTATTTCAAATATCAGAAGTTCCTAAATCAGTGCTTTCGTTGAGTTTAGCATATTCCTAAGTTCTGAGAGAAGCTATCTTGAAATGTAGAGAAGTAGAAACAGCCACAAGTTGTTGTGACATCAATTTAAGTTGCATTAACATAGAATCATAGAATAGTTTGGGTTGGAAGGGACCTTAAAGATCATCGAGTTCCAACCCCCCTGCCACAGGCAGGGACACCTCAGTGAGATGCAGTGTGCATCCAGCTTTTTGACTGATGCCAACTTAGAAGCACATGTGTAAGACAGAACTTTAGAGTAAAGCTGACTGAACCCCTATAAGCATCTTAGAGCTGAATAAGACAGCTGAAGTTAATATGGAAAATGCCTGTGGTCAGGCAGTTGGACAAGATGATTGTTGTAGGCCCCTTCTGACTACAATATTCTACATCAAAATGATTTTTAAATACCATCCAGAAGATCAAATTTAGTTCTTTCCATAACAGGTCCATGCATTAGTCTTTAAAGTTCCACTACTGCAATAACTAAACCGGCATAAATTCTTAGTCTGTATCAGCAAGTACATCTTTATTTAAAATAAAAATATTCAGACAACATAATTGGTTAGAGGAATTGAATGTAAATACTATGCTTTTTATATAAAATGGAGTTACGTGTGCTAATGGATGAAACAAAGCCTGCCCAGGTGACAGCTCACAAGACATCTGGCCTCCAGGACAATTTTCTGCTATAATATAAAATTACACGTCTCATCTTTATGCTAATTGTGTTGAGACACTGGAGCAGGCTGGCCACAGAGGTTGTGGATGCCCCCTCCCTGGAGGTGTTTGGTGTCAGATTGGATGAGGCATTGATCAACCTGGTCTGGTGGGAGGTGTCCCTGCCCATGGCAGGGGGGTTGGAACTTAATGATCTATAAGGTCCTTTCCAACCCAAACCATTCTATGATTCTATCTGACAACTGGCACTGGTGTAAATGGGACTGATGTCATCCACTTTTAATTGCCAAGAAGTTGGAAAGACTTGTATTAGATTTACAGCTTGCTTGTTCTTACCAATTAGAGAGGCCAAGTCATACTTCTGGCCCTGTAAATCCTTTTATAACACCCATGTCTCAGCAGAGGACATGAAAATAAGCAAAGTGAAGTGCTGAATATAAAACCCCATGACTTACGGAAAAAAATTGCATACAAAGCACTTTGGGGAAGCAAGTGTACCATAGCTAGATGGTCCCACACTAGCTTTAGTTAAACTACAACAAATTAATATAAAATTAATAGCACAAAATATCAACCACAGAGCAGTCGAGCAGACTCTGAGCATTTATAGACTCATTTTTAGCCAATGCTGAAGATGAACATGTGTTCATATGTGCTATTTAGCATTATGTTTTAACTTAAGATTACTGTATAGACATATCTGAAGTCTCACTCACATGTGCAGTGAACATAATAAATTAATTTCTGAATTTCCTTGCAAGTTTGTATCTGTTGTGTGCAGCCTTTGAAGCAAGCACAGATACTGTCATATGTCCTCAGCATAGCAGCTACTGGTGGAATATTCTGTGGAATTGTATTGTAGAGCTCTACAAAATATCTTGGATTTTTCAATTCTAAAAAAAAAAAAAAAGAAAAAAAAAGTAGAAACAGCTTTACAGCTTTGAGTCCATCTTCAGATTTACTTAAATACTGAGTTTCTAAAGTATTTTAATGATTACAAATGCCAGGTGTGCAAAGTGAGTGGATTCCTTTAACAATTAAATTTCTAAATCACTAACTTGTGTATTTTATCCTTATAAAATTGACACAAGTAGTCCCAGTAAAGTCTGGGGTATGACGAGAGGAATGACTGACTAATAACCTAAGTAACTCTTGCAGGATAAAACCTTTTAAGTTGAAGACATCTTCCATCCTTTTGAGTGTTAAACATTATTAATACTTGAAATTACTATTAAGCCTTTTATCTGTATTAACAAGGAGTTAGAATTTTTAAAATAAGACTGCTATTTCTACAACTGTGTGACTTGGGGACAGTATCTTGTTTAATTATGTTAACTTCTTCCATTTATGCCTCCTTTATCTCTGAGGTTTTGTTTCCTTGGTTTTGTCAAGCACTTTATTTTGTAACACACATCCTTTAAGCTGTATAGGAAAAAAAATTCCAACGTCAGTGTGCTGATCATACTTTATTTTATTAAAATAAGTTACAAGACCCCAAATTATTTTCCCACATAATGAACAGATGACAGAGGCTCACTTTTTACTTTGCCTTGCCGTTTCACAGTTTTATGTAGTTTGATATATTGTATCTATTATTTTTTCCTGTATTTACTTTTAAATAAGAAAATAAAAAGAAAAAAAATTACTGTGGGAAAGCGGTACCTGCTGTACTACTTGTAGTACAGAATGAAGCCCAGCAGGTATAGGTAGCTTTATGGTTATGAAGATCATCAGAGTTACTATATTTCCAAGATGTTGTCTTCTTGAAGTCTTCTTGACATTTGCCATTAGTAACAAACTGACTGCTGTTCTGTAAGCTGTGCAAGGAAATAAAGCTTGCTGAACACAATAAAAAGGATTGTTTCAGAAAGATTATTTTACAATTAAGTATGATGATGGCTCAGACAACCTGTTGTCTGCTTTGATACGCCTGCAGCTTCTCAGACACTTCATCTAGTGGTCATTTGTTAAGGACAATGAAAGGATCAGTTTATTTATCATCTTTTTTCATAGCTGCAACAGTCAGTTTTCTAAATGAGGACAATACATGCTTGAATGAGAGATGTCAAAGAATTTTAGAGATCTGACAAGGTCTGGTGAGTTTACACATTATCTCAGTCATTTCTTAGATGAAGTTGGATCAGGTGACGATCAGGTCTGAGGAGCAGCAGGTGCTTGTCTCCACTGTTTTGTCCAGGATATATTGAAAGGATACTAGAGATATAAATTGCATACCAAGGAATAACTTTGGGAAAAAAACCTCAGTTCTTTGTAATAAAGTATATTTCTGATTTGAAACCCCCATATTTTATTGCTTAATATTAACTTGTCTGGGCAGAAACATTGTTCTCTGGAGGACATGGTACTCTTGAGATGATGTTACAGGTTTAATCACCTTGGTGTTCAGTTTTAATGACTTAGATTCCCTGGAATTATATATTATACTCTAAGGAAAATTGGAGCCTTCCTTTCACCTTTCCCTGGCAGATAAACTGGCATACTACAAGAAGAGGGATTTGTAGTGACACCTTATAAAAATAACTTTGAATTTATTCAAGAACTGGGAATGTCTTGGGTCCTTGGCAGAAATTTTAATTTGTTTTTCAGAAGCTTTGGTGAACTGGAAAATTCATATATCTATATAAATAGTGAGTTAATACATAAAACTTACTAGTCTTCCGCACTGGACTGCTTTGATCAATCCTCAATCCCACTCTTCCTTGATTTTGAAGCTGCTGGCGTCAGGATGACAACCATGGACGTGATCACAGAATATCAGGGCTTGGAAGGGACCTCAAAAGATCATCTAGTCCAATCCTCCTGCCAGAGCAGGAACACCTAGATCAGGTCACGCAGGAACACATCCAGGCAGGATTTGAATTTCTTCAGAGAAGGAGACTCCACAACCTCTCTGGGCAGCCTGTTCCAGTGTTCTGTCACCCTCAGCACAAAGAAGTTTATTCCTGCATTTATGTGGAACCTCCTGTTTTCCAGCTTGAACCTGTCACCCCTTGTCCTACCATTGCATGTCACTGAGAAGAGCTCAGCTCCATCCTCCTGACACTCTCCCTTTACATATTTATAGACATTAATGAGGTCACCCACTCAGTCTCTTCCAAGTTAAAGAGACCCAGGTCCCTCAGCCTTTCCTCATAAAGAAGATTCTCCAATCCCTTCATCTTTGTTGCTCTGCACTGTACCCTCTCCAGCAGTTCCCTGTCTTTTCTGAAGAAACCAGAACTGAACACAATATTCCAGATGTAGTCTCACCAGGGCATAGCAGAGAAGGAGGAGAACCTCTCTCAACCTAACTAAATTCCTGCTTGAACAAGAGTGCCTTTTACAGAAAAAAATAAGCAGTCTCAAAAATTCTCTTGAAATCTTGGTAAATAGTCACAGTGATCAACTACTCTCACTTCCAAAACCCACACCTTATGTTGAATCACAAATTTCAGTTACTACTTACTGCCATGTTATTTGAAAACTCCAGCATTCAGCTTTGCTGTGCCACCATGGAGTTTACCACTTTATTTTTTTATTCTCTCTCCCATATTTGTCAAATATCTAATCCTAGGAATGACCACATTTCTCTTTAATGCCACAGGCCCCACTCCGTGGCAAAGCCAGCAAATTCCAGCCCAGCATAGCTGCACCTTGGGTGTCCCACCAGCCTGAGTCTCACCCAGTGCCTCCAGCCTCATAGCTCTTCCATTCCCATGAATCCCTCCTCCCTGGAGGTGTTTAAGGCCAGGCTGGACAAGGCACTGAGCAGCCTGATGTAGTGGGAGGTGTCCCTGCTTATGACAGGGGGGTTGGAACCTTTTAAGGTCCCTTCCAACCTAAATTATTCTATGATTCTAGCCCAGCAACTGGATATTAACAGGCGAGCACATTTTCACAGAGGAGGAAGGGTGTGAAAATGCTTTGGGACGGTGCCTGAAGCAGAGCTGGGATGCAGAGGAATAACCACAGCAACAAATCCTCAGACTGTTTCCACACTGCTTGTTTTGGGTGTCTTGAAAATTTTGGGAGATGCACACTCTACTAATAGTAGAGCTCAAAAGTGAGCATTTGTTGTAACAGCAAAATCATCTGCAAGAATTACAGACAGAGCAATGCTTGGTGTTTGATACAGCATCTAAGTGACAAGGGCATATGCATTTGTTTTATCTTTGTCTTGATACTAAATATAATGCTACTTGCAATGAGATTTTTCTTCATCATATTTCTAAAATTACCAGGAAAATAGATTTTGTTGTGAGGTGTGCTTTTTTTTCCTGGCTACTATCAAAGCTGCTCTTTTTTAAAAATACCAGTAAAGACTGAATGGAGAAGATCATGTAAGAAAAAGGATATATTTTGTGGACAGAGCTTCAAGATGTGAGGTGACTGAGTCCTGCAGGGCAGCTATGGCTTCACACTTACAGGATTCTTCATTTGTTACAAGGCTGCTTGTTATGGCTCCTAAGTAAGAAAAAAAAAGCATTTAGAATATTTTTGATAATTACATAACATTTAAAACACTTGATTCCATAGTAGGAGTTGAACTCTTGCTGTGAGACTACAGCAAGCTGCAATCTGGGCAGCCAGGAAGGAGGGACAGCAGTAAAGAAGGGCCAATGTGCAGCCAGAGACAGGAGTGTCACAGATCAGAGACAGAACAGGGAAGGGAGAATTTGAGTCTGACTGAGGAAGAGGCAGAGCAAGGAGTGCCTCACCTGTCTACCTGCATCCTCTGCACTCTTTAAATTAGACCATTACTGAACAAAATATAAAAAGAAGCCATAGTGCAGAGATCAACTAGTTTCCTCTGTCAACTCTAATAGCTAGACGAAAGTATATCTTCCTTCTGCCTATTAGCTCTCCCTTCCATCCAGAATACCCCCCATCCCAAAAGTAAAGGCACCCTGGGACATGAAATTAGTGTGTTCAAGTGATGCAGACTGAGAAGAACTTGCAGTCTGGGTCTCTGTCTTGTAAGTAGTACTCTGATCATTGGACTGTCCACACAGGAAGGCCAGTGGCATCACAGTAAACAGAATCTGTCCAGGAAATAAGGTTTTCCTTTTCTTCATCATCCTCCACAAAACCAAGGATGATTACAAAGTGCTCAGAAAGATGCTAATTTCATTGTGGTAGAATAATGTCAGGCACTAGCTGACATTAGTTCAGAGCTACATGAAAGGAAATTTAACCTCACCTATGTATAAGGAGAATGGGGAGTTAGGGCAAGTTGCCCCACAGTGCAGGCTAAGGACAAACACACTGAGAGCTACCAAAGTTCAGCTACTGCATGGAGATTACTCTTCATGAGACCTGAGAAATGAGCTTCTAAAGACAGAACCTCTTTAAAAGAAGGTCTACAATTATGACACATGCTTTCAACAAGTTGTCCAGAAGGATAATAGATAATTGGGGGATTTTTATCATATTTCTTGCAAAAGCAGTCACAGCATATTACTCAGTAATACCTTTTTTTTAAATATATAAATGCATAGCTGATCAATGCTAAACAAATCATGAGCATTACAAGAGGAAAGCAATAGAAATATACCTGAAGAGAAGTCCTGATTGTTTCTATATTTTTTTGTTTCTTGTTTAGCTTTATGCCATTCATTTTTTGCAAGGAAACTGATGGCTCCTTGAATTCTAGAAAAATTACTAAAATATGTCCACTTCTAATGGTTGTTTATTCATTAAAAAAAAAAATCTATGAACAGATTCTTTTCTAGCAGTGTAGAAATCCATTTGTCTTAGAGCCAATGCTGGAACTGTTGTCTCCATGATTCCACTGGACCTGTATTTGTCCAGTTCTTGTTTCTGGAATGCTCCACTAGCTTTATGGTCAGTGTACAAAGAAGAGCTGTTCAAGATACAGATGGAGGGAGGCCAGTTCCAAATATCACACCAAGACTGTTGGTTTCCAACTAACTGCCAGTTAATTTTTTATGTTTGCACTTATATTCTCCAATGACAGCTACAGATCCTCCTTGGATTTTGTCAGTTCTAACAAAATTATTTTTCCAACCAACTTTGGCAACCACACAAGGGGACCATGAAGTCTTCTACAGTCCTTCTGTGAAGTTCCACTATTTGATATTCAAAATCTTGGACACTCCTGTTGCCACAGGGATGCCCAGCAAGTCATGAAAAACACGTTGGCATTGGTTTTTTACATTGCATTTATGTTTAAGACCAGACCTACCAAAAACTGCTGGTTTTGCAGATGGTATTTGGCTGTTTCCAGTTATTTCATAACTTTGCTTTTCAAACAGGGACTTAGCCACTTAATGGCAAGTTATTTCTGCTCTGAACCAGAGATCGGGCTAGATACCTCCTGAGGTCCCTTCCAACTCAACTTTACTTATGATTCTAAATCAAATGGTGCCGAGGTTCTGCTACCAGTTGTCCATGTGAAGGGAAAGCTGTTGGTCAGTTCATTCCTATCCCACTCAGATTGGAAAAGTGGACAAGGACATAAAGTATAGCTTTGCAATAGTTCTGACAACACCTCTGTTTCCCTCTGGCCCCACAGCATCCCCTGAATGCTAGGACACAGTCATGTCCCATGCCCTAGTGACACATACCCCAGAACCCTGCCTTGCCAGTCTCCTGGTTACTCCTATTTCATAAGGAAATCCTTGATTATAACCAATTTCTTTTTAAATTACAGTGAATTCCTTAAATGTGTGGTGACAAGTAAGAGGCAACTGAAGATTCAAATACAGTAACTACAATAACTAATCAAGGAGGATTAAACTAGCTCAAAACATTAGAGGACAAAGGCAGACAAGAAAGAACAGGGATTGTACTTTTAGGGTGTTTGTGAGTTGATTTCTCAAATATATTAAAAGGATTTAACATGTTAAAGAGAGGCACTTTAATATAGAGGTACTTCAATAGATAAATTCAGAAAAAAATGCTGAAACATTAAATCATTATTTGAGCATGTTTTCCTGTCTGGATTTAAGGTGAAGCCTTCATAGCAGTCATAGGCATATGATCCATCACTGTTCACACAGATCTGCTCACTCATGGCACATACATCCCTTCATACAGAATGCATTTTGGGGAAACAGTTTTCCAAAAGAAAGGGAAAACTTTTTTAAGGCTTTGTAATGGCAATCTCCTTCCATTCTGTCCATGTGAGTCTTACCAGGAGCTGCTGAGGTGTGAAACTGATCTTGTCTTGGGGCAGCAAGATGAACTGCCTTATTGGAGTCCTTATTTGGTCCTTACTTTGAGCTCTTGACTGCAGATGCCTAACCCTACCAGATGTACTGTGACATGTCACCACCAAAAGCATGCACAGAAAAGTTTCCAGCACACAGAACTTTATAGTAAGGAGGCCAGGAAAGAAAGAAGCATTTTGTTTTAAGTTACAGTTTCACTATAACACTAAGTTAATTGAGAAGCTAAAGAAAAAAACAGCAAAAATTAGGCTGGAGAGGAGTCTCCTGCCTGGTGACATGGAGTGTCCACAGTACTGCCAAGTGTGAGACTACAGGACTAACCACAGCCCTTCTCACTTCAATTATTCCTTAGTTTTGGGTTTGCTAAATATTGTTCTTTTTTTCTTAGTTTTGAATAGTGTGAAAGCCTTAGTTGTAAGATGAGACACCGAGCAGCCTGATCTAGTGGGAGGTGTCCCTGCCTATGGCAAGGGGGTTGGAACTCAATGATCTTTAGGGTCCCTGCCAACCTAAACTATTCTATGATTCTATGATTAAGGAAAACCTAATGGCAAGCAGATACTAGCGCTGTTGCACATGAAATGCTTTATATCTCTGAATGTGGAAAAGACAGTGACAGAGAACTGTCTTGGAACACTTGAATACATGGGAATACTTCACAGAGAGATATAAATACATTAATACATCAATACCTGAAGGGGCCCTACAGAAAGGCAGGGGAAGGACTTTTTAACAGGATATTGCGATGGGAGGACTAGAAACAATGGACGTAAATGGGAAGGAGGTAGATTCAGGCTAGATGTAAGAAAGAAATTCTTTACAGTGAGGGGGATGAAACACTGGAAGAGGTTGCCCAGAGAGGCTGTGGATGCCCCCTCTCTGGAGGGGTTTAAGGCCAGGCTGGACAAGGCACTGAGCAGCCTGATGTAGTGGGAGGTGTCCCTGCCATAGGCAGGGAGGTTGGAACTCGATGATCTCTAAGGTCCCTTCCAACCCAAACTATTCTATGATTCTAATACTACTAACTAACAATGCATACTGCTAATGAGAGCAATCTCAATACAGGTACAGGTATAGGGAACAGCAATCTGCTCTTACTTGAACAAGTCTTCTTGTCTGGGTTCAGGGTGTAGCCTTGGTAGCAGTCACAGGTATAGAAGAGATCATCTCTCACACAGACCTGCTCGCAGTCGTGCCTCCCAGGTGCACACATGTCAACAGCTTGGAGAAGAAAAGAATAGCAATCAATACCCAAACTTCAGTTTCATTAGTGTTAGCAATTCCCATTTGCAAGCACAACTTCATTTAGATTCCAACCAGGATATGCTTATTGCATGTCAGCAAGCTATTAGCTATAGTGGGGTAGACTGAATGTGTTTCTATCTGGCTATACACATCACAAAATTAATATGATTTCTGGAACACTGGCATTGTGGGTTTTTGGGGGTTTTTTTGCAATTGTAACAGATTGTAAATGGAACTGAACTAGCAGTGACCCAGTTACAAAATAATTACCCAAAGGAATCTCCGTGAACAAATATCTGGATTTTCAGAGAGTATTTGGCATTATTTCAACTCTAATTGAGCTGGGTAAGATATTGTTCTACAGAGTGAAAAGACCAAAACCCATAAGAGTACACAGGGGTGCCAGAAAAAAAAAAAAGAGAGAGACAGGGCTCCCATTGCCAGTTACAAAGTGGGCACTTGACATGTGAGCTGATGTTTTTTGCCAAATTTAACCCATAACTCAGAAAGGCCAAGCTGAGAAGGAGTTCCTATATTTGGATATTTTGCAGTAAGGAGGTTCAGAGACAGACACAAGCAAAGAAAGAAAATGAAGAAAGGGAGAGAGAGAAAAATAAAATGAGAAAAATAGAGAAAAGAACTCCTCCTGAACCCGAAGTATTTTTATTGTATCACAAGGGCCTGGAGGGTTGAAAAATCATTAGCAGCCTACTGCAAAATGAGATTCAAAAGAGAAAAATAGGAAACATGTTAGGGAAATAATTGAAATTTGACTGTGAAAGGGCAGAATCAGTGCAATGGAAAGGATGCTGATGACTGGAGTCCCAAAGGGGATGTGTAACTGAATCCACATTGCCTCACAGATATTTATTGCCTCTGTATAATGAAAGTTAATCTTGGGAACTGTATTAGGATTTTAAAAAAAATGGGCAGGAAGAAATACTGTGACCCTTTGTCTTCACTACCTTGGACATCTGAGACTTATGACTTAACTGGGATCTTTTGCCTGGGAACTTCCTGGAACTGGAAACCTAGGTTCAATGTTTTGTCCCACAAAATGTATTAAAGCAAGGGATTATGATAAAAGTAGAGAAAATAATTCTGTGTAAATAAGGCATCATTGAGTCATACAAAGAAATTTGTGAAGTTCAAATCTTAAATTTAAGTGAAAATAGTAGAGAATATGTACTAATTTGTGGGTACTATATATATATGCGTCCTTAAGTACCAGCTACATCTGTGCTACTGTCTTCCACACAACACCAGAACTGGGAAAGAGTACTAAAGCCCTAAGGCTGGAGTATTTTTTTGAGGTCAAAAAACATCCAGCAAAACCAGTGTTCACACTCTTGAGGATACAGAGTGTCATCTCTCTCCCAGCAGTCCTTGCTCTCTCCTTCATCTCATTCCCTTGTTTTGCTTTGCTGACATAGGTACACATACACTATTCCTATCAAATATCCTATCATCTCTCAGGTGGATATGGCAATTTGTGCTTCAAATATTGTGAAGCCCTTAGAAAAATTCCAGATGGCATTTTAATTATACTAATTGTGAGCTTTACAGAGCTGTAGAAGTCATGGATCTCAAATTACTACCGGACATATGAAGAAATAAAGTTACACTTTGCTTTCGAGGAGCTGTAAAGACTCTTCTGGAAAATTTAACAGAAAAGCAACAAATCAGTTGTGAAAATTAATTGCTTTTAACTGAGCACAGTATTTCCTTACTCAGCTCTTACCTGAGCAAGTCTTCTTGTCTGGATTCAAAGTGTAGCCATCGAAGCAGTCGCAGCGGTAGGAGCCCTCGTTCCTCAGACAGATGTGTGCACAGTCGTGCTTTCCAGGTGCACACGGGTTCATGGCTGTGGTGAGTCATGGTTCAGAAAAGAGAAACTTCTTAATCCCTCCCAGACACTCCAGCATTTTAAATTCTTCATCATTTATACAAATAATCAGGATTTAAGTTCAGATTCAACCAGTGCCCTACTGTATTATTCTTATATTATGCTGCAGACAACTGAATTCAGTTACTAATTATTTCATGGAGGAGGCAGATACTGGGGCTGCAGGGTGTTACAAGGCCCCACCTGGAGTATTATGTCCAGTTCTGGAGTCCTCAACATAAAAAGGACATTGAGCTGTTGGAGCAGGTCCAGAGGAGGGCCACAAAGAAGATGATCAAAGGGCTGGAGCCATATAAAGACAGGCTGAAGGAGTTGAGGTTGTTCAGCCTGGAGAAGAGAAAGCTCAGGGGGGACCTCAGAGTAACTTCTCAATACCTGAATACCAGAAAGGCAGGGGTAGGACTTTTTAACAAGATGGGAGGACTAGAAATAATGGATGTAAATTAGAAGGGGGTAGATTCAGGCCAGATATAAGAAAGAAATTCTTTGCAGTGAGGGTAGTAAAACACTGGAAGAGGTTGCCCAGAGAGGTTGTGGATGCCCCCTCTCTGGAGGTGTTTAAGGCCAGGCTGGACAAGGCACTGAGCAGCCTGATGTAGTGGGAGGTGTCCCTGCCTACGGCAGGGGGGGTGGAACTCAATGATCTTTAAGGTCCTTCCCAACCCAAACTATTCTGTGATTATATCTCATGCAATTCTGATTCTTATCAGCAGTTCTTACATTCCTGAATATCCCCAGTAAAGAGGAAGTGAAAACACCACTCAGTGGTGGGCAACATCCTGCTTTGTTTCTGGCCATATTAGCAGTAACTGTGGTGAATCCAAATTTAACTCCATGCTTTCATCCATGAGCTGAAGGCAGGCAGAAAAATCCAGGCATGGTATGGAGAAATGCTCTTCAATGGCAGAGAGATAAAAAACCCAGTGGGAGAACAAAACAAGCAAACAAAAAAGCAGGAGCACCAGAAGATTATGTTCTCACTTCTGAAATAAGAAGACTGAAAACTTTTTTAAAAGTGAGAAGAATGCTCCCATGCTCTCAAAGGGAGGGATGCACTTAACAGTTAGGAAATAGCTACCCTAAGGCTGGTGCTGCTCCAAACTGCTGGATTTAAAGAAACAACTCCAGAGTAGTGTTTTTTTTGAATTATTCTTATAACAGTCAAAATTTTTAGGGTAGCAACTCTACAAGCAGGAAAGGAAGCTGCTGCTGCCCATGACAGACTGGGGTTGCTACGTAGCAAGGTCCTGCACAACTTTGGAAGCAGAACCAGCAAGTTGTAAGAAACCCCATGTTTCAACAGGAATTCATGGGAAAATCATCAAGTTTTAAGCTCTCTATGGACTAGTGACACTGTCCAGTGGAGCCACCCTGTTGGTGGGCATCTCAGAAATAGTTTTAGGCATTCCCAAGGACTGGGAGATGTTTATGAAGTACTGTGATGACCATAAAATGGTAGGTAAGCAGCATATTTAAAGAAAAATGGAATTTAATTGTTGCTATATCTGAGGGGAATTGCTACCTGTGATTTCTTATTTGAGGAGTTGATGCCTGTAAGCAATTTTTCTACTAGAAATATGGGGTGTGACTCACAGAAGATACATCCTCATGAACTGCAAATGTTAAAGCAACCTTTAACTCTTACCTGAGCAAGTTTTCTTGTCTGGATTCAGGGTGTAGCCTTCGTGGCACTCACAGAAGTAGGAGCCATTGTTACTTACACAGATCTGATCACACTCATGCCTCCCAGGTGCACACATGTCCACAGCTGCAAGAAGCACATCGGAGGAACAATTCCATGTTATTAAAAAGCAGTTTAGGATGGAGTGCATGTGCACTTTTCAAATATATTTTTATTTGGAATCAGCTCAGCAATAGGGTGGAAATTAAAGGAATTAGAGCTGGAGGTAGGAGAAAATATCTATACTGTCTCTACATCTGAAGGCTTTGTTTTGACACCTGGTCCCAGAGAGAGAGGATCTGTAGGCATATTAAAAAGGTTGGTGAGGAAATCAAACCACTTTTCATCATCACTTGCAGCAGATTTTTATGTATTATTAAATATTATTATTATTGAAGGAGATACAGAAATTCATTCTTTCAATAAAAGTACACAGGTAGCTTCTCAAATCCAGCCACATGCTCAAAAGTGATTCTTTTTCTAGGGGAAAACTTTTGTCAAAGGAGCAATAAATACCTGAGCAGGTTCTCTTATCCGGGTTGAGAGTGTAGCCTTGATAGCAGTCACAAAGGTAGGAACCACCATTGCTGACACAGAGCTGCTGGCAGTCGTGAGTCCCCAGGGCACACACATTGGCACCTACAAGGGGTATTGACAGCAAAGGCATTTCAGTCATCCCAGAGGAAAGAAACAGTTACTAATAGTTTACTACACTCACAAAAAGTACATCTTGCACCCCTTGCTGGGTTAGGAGCAGCAAATGTCAATGCTGCATCACACAAAGTTACAGGCATTTGATTTTTCCATACCCCACTACCATCTATTAAATGCAAAGGAGGTGTTAGTTCATGGGGGTACACAGATTAAATATACAAATGCATTGAATGAAGTATTTCTGGCAGAAAGAAGCAATTTATCTAATGATGAAGCAGCTGTTGTTGCAAACCTCTTCACTGAACAGATAGAAATGGCTCTGGAAAAGATGGGGTGGTTCAGGAAGACTGAGCAAAACCCCACTTGGCCTGACAAATAACATCACNCCATTCTATGATTCTGTGATTTTTGCATCATCCTGAGGTCAGAAGGAAGAGGTTGTGTGTGACATGGAAATAACTGCTCTGAAATAACTAACCACCTGTGGTGGCAGAAAGACAAGATTAATTGAAAACGGTGCAACAGGGAGAGATTCTGAACAAGAATCCATCAATGAAAAGGCACTGAGCAGCCTGATGTAGTGGGAGGTGTCCCTGCCTGTGGCAGGGGGGTTGGAACT
>VZTY01033051.1:1725-13066 GCA_013400935.1 Turnix velox
GCATCCTGCTGTAGTGGGAGGTGTATCTGCCTGTGGGGGGGGGGTTGGAACTTGATAATCTTTGAGACCCCTTCCAACCCAAACCATTCTATGATTAGTGTGAAGTAGCCAAGTGAGAATCTGACCCCATTGTTTATGTCACTTCAGATTTCGTATTTGTCCTCCTTGTTGTGCAGAATCGTGTTGCTTGTTTTCATTCATAACCATCATGTGACAGTTGAGCTTGGAAGACGCCACAGAAATAAACTTTTCTATTCTATGCACAGGAAAAAACATCTCACTTTCGTAGGTTTTGTTTTTTTTTTTTCCTCCTTGGCTACTGCTCTTAAGTTTATAGGCATATTGAATTAAAAGGGTTTGTGGGTGTCATTTTGTTTGTTGCATTCCTGTGATTGCTGTTATGATAATACAAAACCCCCAGTGTAAATAAGTAAGTCAGTTGCATAAATTTTGTGTTCAAACTGGGATGAGTGTTTCACTTGAAGTTTCACTTGCCCTTCCACTCACTGTGCACTAGCTTTATTTTACAGGAGTGCGGAGCAGATTGTGCTAAATTCCAGAAGAGTGAACTGGAGTATAAATTCAACAAGAAAGCCTTAGAGAGGCCCTACCACTCCAAACACTCCTGGGGAAAGACCTACGGGGAGCACAAGCGTCGCTTGGAGTTTAGCCACGAGCAGTATGTGGAGCTGAAGAAGTATGCAGAGAAGATTGGCATTTTCTTCACAGCTTCTGGCATGGATGAGGTATGTAAGCCATACTGGAGTGGCTAACAGTCTTCTGTCTGTTGGCTGTTATTTAGGCACTCTAGCTCTTCAATGAAGAGAACATTAAATATGTGTGGGTCTTAAGTCTCTAAATGAGAAGACCACAGTAAATGTACTTCTGCCACTTCTGTTGCATGTCTGCAGTGGCTGAACATTTTGGAAGACCTGTGTATACTGAGGTATTTATGCACAGTAAGCTGAGGCAGGCCTCAGCTGAACTCCATAAACAATCAAGAAGACTTTAGATCACAATTGCAATCTATCAGCTATCTAGTTTTATCTGCTCTAAATTGGCTCTAAGAATGTCAAACTTCTCTGTTTTTAAATCATACTCACTTTTCAAATTAATCCTTGCTATTTTCCTGTTTTCTTTCTTTTTCTTTCGTTTACAAGAACATGGTTCTGTTTCTAAGCAGCAGAAATTTCCTTTTATTGATCTCATGAAGGGAGCCTCCCACCTTGCTCCTGAAGCATTTACTGGTTTTTGTCAGTGGGGTCATGTGACAGCCAGTAACCAGCTTTTAAATTTAGCCTTGTCTAGGATGGGGCAAGGATGGGATTTATTTAATGTTTCAAGGCTATCTTTCAGTGCCTCAGTCTCCTTATCAAGAAAATTCAGTATAAATCAGCTTCATCTCATTTCTCATAATTTTTTGTCATGCCTCCTCTGATATCAAAGTTCATATTTTCCTTGTATTTCAACACTGGTGTCACAGCTCTTTTCTGGTTTATATTCTCTGGTCTAAGAAATTTCAATTCTTCCGTTATGTGCTGTCTTGTCTTCTGGCCACTCTCACTTTTTCTATCAACTTGAATTCCAGTGCTCCAGCTGAGATGATACACCAAATACTGCAAGATTATTTAATGACTCCGACAGATTAAAAATCTGTTTTTTCATGTATAGCAGTAGCCTAATGTGGTGGACTCAGAAATAGATATGTGGAAAAGGTATACTGTAATCTTTCTTGTTATCTTCATGTCTAGGAGACCTGCTGAACACTACCTACTCCTTTAAGAGAATAACATTTAAACTCAGTTGTGTTGGACTTCTGTTATCTGGAATCTTAAAGACCAGTACATCTTTGGGGAAGGAAAAAAAAATACACTTTCTTTTTTGTTATAACCTCCAACTTCTAAAGGCTACAGTGCAATAAAGAACACCATTCTGATGTAGAAGCTAACATTAATTTCCACCTCTAGGATCTCTCTTAAGATGTTGTGGGTTTTGGTGTGTGGCCTTACCAGCTAATCAGCACTATTGATACTTACTAGTGCCTTCTTTTTTGAAGACTAACTACATTATACAGCTCTTAAAATCCATGGGGCCACTTCTGCAAGACACAGGTGTGGAAGACATTGTATACATTGACACAGATGTTTGAAAATATGTAACTGCTGTAAATTCAGCATAATCTCTGGAGCTTCAGCTATGATAGAGGGGTTAAACTGGGTTTAACTATATGAGGAAGTCAATGAAGTGATGCATGAAGTAAATATAAAGGCTATGAGTAACACTTTATCTTCTCCTTTCCAGTGCATGCTGGACATGAACAGGATCTCGCTGAACCACTCCTTTCAATGTCATGCCTATTGTTTGATGTTCTGTCCTGTTCCTTGAGTCTCTTACAGAAAAGCTGCCAACTTTTGAGAGATTTACCTGCTGAAGAGTGGCTTTAGATATGGGGCTTACCTGTTGTGTTTCACTGTCTGGAATCTCCTCAGATTATATCTGTTGCTTTTTAAGATGTTGTATTAATTGCTGTTGTACGCAATGCCTCTTAGTAAATAAACTACATTAAAGAGAAGTTACACATCCTAGTACAGGGAAATGATTCTGCATTATAATGGCGATAGAAAAATTAGACTGAAAATCTGATTCTATTCTGGACACCAGCACTGTTTCTGGAATAGGTAAATCTGTCTGCAACAAGAAATGAGGTGAAAAAATGAGAAATACTTGTGAGTGGTTGAAATGGGACAAAGTTAGGTAACTATTTTATTGTTCTGCTTGGATGTCAGTTCCAGTCACCTGGATTTCAGTGTATCTTGCCTGTGATAGGTTTGGTATTTTCTTCCTTAAAAGTACTAATTTTTAAAAGGTAACTTAACAGTGCTATACTGATTTTCATGAGGCCTGCAGTAGTTCCTGAATTACATTTGTTACAACGCACACATTTTTAAAAGGCAGTACAACTAACCCTTGAACAAAATGGTTTATGATATTTTCTTTTGCATAGTTTTTGTTTCCTAGTATCTCTCCTAGAAGCCCTTTATATAGGCACTTAGTTTTTCCATGTTCTCATTCAATTTACTAATGTAATTTTCCACAATAACAGATCTTGTGTTTTAGTATTTCTGACCTTCAGTAGGTACGTGAGAGGAAGACTGCCTGCATGCCTGCAGTCCACCTTCTTCAGCTGGCCAGATTCCATTCTCAGTTTGCTGTTCTCTCTGCTGGGGCACAGTGTTCTTGACTTTTTTCTTGGCACTGCAACTTCATCTGCAGGCTTAATGAACAGTGGAGAACACCTGTACTAAAACAATTGTATTTACAGCAAGTTTGACCAGCAGTGGCAGAGAGACTGCCTTGAGGCAGGGTTCCCACACAGAAATGTGGAGAGTTGTATTCTGTAGTACAAGTAAAAAAAAAAAAAAGTTTCTCAATTGCACTCCCCCTGGACAGAAGTAAAAAAGTAATATCCTCAGAAAAGTAAATGTTATTTCAATAGCAGAGTATTTGGGAAGGGTATATTTATATATAATTAAGTTTTGGGTTTTTCTTTCTTTGAAGAGTTTTTTATATCCTCTGATCTGGCTGAAGTGGTGTGTTAAAATGCAGTCATTTCTCACTCTGTAGATGGCTGTGGAATTCCTGGACCAACTCGATGTTCCATTTTTCAAAGTGGGATCAGGAGATACAAACAATTTTCCATATCTGGAGAAGACTGCAAGGAAAGGTAAGCATTTTGTTTTGAGCCATCTTTTAAACATCACTGTGAAATCAGGTCAGTTAGTAGGTCTTTCCTCCAGCTGGCTTTGAACAAAAACTTAAACCGGCTTTAGAAGACTTCATAAAAAAAAAGGATGCACCCAGTTTCCTTTGTTTTTCAGTTTAACTGAATTAATTTATCTTAATAATTGTGTGGCTTTCTTGCATTGCTAACATTTCTTGCATGTTTTTTTTTTTTAATGTCTAGGCCGCCCAATGGTGATTTCCAGTGGGATGCAGTCGATGGACACTATGCAAGAGGTTTACAAGACTGTGAAGGCCATCAATCCAAACTTCTGCATCCTCCAGTGCACCAGTGCATACCCAGTTCAGCCAGAGGATGTCAATCTCCGTGTTATAACGGTCAGTGAATAACCTGAGTGTGCCTTGGGTAGGGAAACAGAGGAAGGGCTACATCTGTTTATTGAGATGTATTTCCAGACCTTAAGTGTGCAGGAATTCACTTCTGAAAAGTCAGAAGATGCATCATTTTTCTCTTAATTCATTGTTGAAGTAAAAATATCCATTGGATCCTCTATTAGCTTTTGAGGAATGCTTTAAGGCATGTGACTGGAGGATTCAAAATCAGAGGAAAATATGATATTGCTAACTGGCTAACACTGTGCTTTCTAGTGGAGAATAGAACTGTGTAGACTGTTACCATTAAGCATAATTTAAAACAAGGGGCCAGACCAGAAGCTTTGTTAAATGCTTCATGTGAATATCTGTGCAATGAAGAAAGTAGATTTGGCCCTTTAGTATAGCTTCTTTTTCTGAAAATATTAATTGGATATGCCTAGTAATGATGGCAGAAAATTTTCCTGAATTAGTCAGTGTTCAAGCACTTGCCCAGCTTTAAGCACATGTAGCATGATATTTTTAATAGAATGAAACATATCTGCATTTTACTCTCTTTAGAATTGGGTGACTTTTCCTATGACTTAAAGGATTGCTTCAGGTTTTAAGGGAGGGGCTGAAGAAATCTGCTCTGAATACAGATTTAATGAGACCATAATGGTTATTGGATGAAAACAGAGCACTATATTACTGTTACTTACCACTTTTAAGTTTGCTTTATGTTTGATATTACTACCTTGACCAACTCTGTCCTGATTCAAGGCCTATCAGTCAGCTTTTCCTGATATCCCCATTGGCTACTCGGGCCACGAAACTGGCATAGCCATTTCAGTGGCAGCTGTTGCTATGGGTGCCAAGATAGTGGAACGCCATGTGACTCTTGACAAGACCTGGAAAGGAAGTGACCACCAAGCTTCCCTGGAGCCAAATGAACTGGCAGATTTGGTGAGAGCCATCCGTACTGTGGAAAAAGCAATGGGTTCCCCAGTCAAGAAGCTCTTGCTCTGTGAAATGGCATGCAATGAGAAGGTAAATTTTGAAATTTTGATTCACATGTAGATGAAACTTATTTAGGCTCATTGCTAATAACTGCATTCAGAAAATTAGCTTGCTGATGGTTTGTTGCAGTAGTGTCTCTGTGTCTGCAGTCAAAAATTTCTGCTGGTAACGAGCAGCATGCACTGTGTTTATGCTAAGCCATTGGAACATTAGTGTTGATCTGTAATACAGAAGTATTACTTTTTACTGAAGTATAATATTGGTAATTTGAAGTATAGTGAAGTTCTAGGTGTATCACCCAGTGGTTAACTAAGATGACTATAGTCATAGGATTAAGTTCTTGAGATCAAGCCCACCTGCTAACACTGAAAAGAACCTTAAGGTGGAGACCGATCACTAACCTAACACTGCTGAGTCCACTAAACCAGGTCTTTAAGCACCACATTTGCACATCTTTTAAATACTTCTGCTCCCTCTTCTGTGCTTGGTAACACTTTTGTGAAGAAATTTTTCCGAACAGCCATCCTTACCCTCCCCTGGTGCAACTTGAGGCCATTTCTTCCTGACACTTGTTAATTGGAAGCAAAGACCAACATCTGCCTTCCTATGACCTCCTTTCAGGCAGTTGTAGAAAATATTAGGTTTTCCTTTAGCCTTCTTTTCTCCAGAATAAATAAACCCCATTCCATCAGCTGCTCATCTTAAGATTTGTTCTCTAGAGCCCTCATCAGCTTTTTGTTGCTCTCCAACACCTTTATGTCTTCTAGCAGTGGGCCCAAAACTGGACACAGTATTCAAGACTGTACTAAGTTGGGATACTATTCAATGTAATCAGACTTTCTGCACTCTAAAAAATTCCAGTTATCAAATAAATTAGTCTATTACAGTAAGGATCTGGATGTTCTCAGCAGACTGTAAGTCAAGGTTTCCATTCTCAGTCAACTTCTATTTGGAATAAGGTGTAATGTGCAATCCACTAAGCCTAGGGATATGTTTGACTTAAACCTTTTTGGTTTTTTATTCTGTAGCTGGGAATATCTGTTGTGGCCAAAGTGAGAATCCCTGAAGGTACTGTGCTCACACTTGATATGCTGACGGTGAAGGTGGCAGAGCCAAAGGGATTTCACCCAGAAGACATCTACGATCTGGTGGGCCAGAAAGTTAAAACAACTATTGAAGAAGATGAAACCATCACTGAGCAAGTACTGGAAAGGAATGTCAAAAAAGTGAAGTCCTAAACCTAAGTGCTAATTCCATGATGTAGCAATGCACAACACACAGATTGTTCTGTGATTCTGTAGCTGCACTATAGATTATAAGAAGGGGATATGAATAAGTTTTAAACACATTAGAATTTTTAAGTTCTCATTACCACAAGTTCCTGAAGAAAAGAAATTGATTTAATGAGAAAACATGCAAAGTTCTGTGTAGAAAATACCGTGCTCCTCCATTTGCCATCCCACTTAATCTAGAATAATTTGGAATTCTGCCAAATCTAAGACCATAGTCTGCTGGTGCATTCCAACTGCCCATTTCTATTACATCACAGTAATGTTACCTACACTTTGAATTGTTCTAGCCCTATATCTTTTGATTTTCCTGATATTTTCCTCACCCCTGTGATAACATGACATTAGCTGGAGATAAGCCAAAGTTTGCATACACTGAATAGAGAACTATATGTGCAACCTGATGAATTTTTCTTAAGATGAAAACCATAAAAAAGTAACAAAGCAGTGAGTTGCATGAGTCTCCACCTGGGGGAAAATGAAGTCCTTACAAAAGCTAGTACTAAGAAAGGTCCCATTTAAGGGGCTAGAGAAAGAGAAATTTGTGAACTGACAAGTGGAAGGGCAAGGCAGACAGAGGAAGGGGAAGAAATAGATGTGAGATGGATCAGTGGAAATAAACTCAAGCTACGCTTAAAACATCTGTTGTGAGCTGAGTGAAGCCTAAAATCTTAATTCAGCTGTGCATTTGGACACTTCTGTTTGTATGTGGGGGCATCTAGCTAGGTAGCAAACCAAATGCTGTTAAGAACACCATAGCCTCCTTCATTTCTGTATTAACAAGCAAATACACTGGATTGTTTTTTGGGGTTTTCTTTTCCCCCCAAAAGCAGCTGACTGGATGCCTGACTAGATCATATCACTAGGCTTTGCTGTGATGGTCACTGTAGCTCTTGTGATCTCTGCTCTTGTATCACTTTTCAAGTCAGAAGTAAAACACCTCTCATCATCCTACTACTCTTCCCTTTGTGGAGGAAGGAGCCATGTTTCAGCAACAGCAGACCAGACATCCCTTAATTAGTCTGTGTTAATGCTGAACTGCTTGAATACAATTGATCTGCTTTTTTTTTCTATGGTGAAGGATTTATTAGTAGTATTTTTATTTGGAACTTGCTACATCATGATCACGAGTTGAGGTGTCTTGAATTTGGTGATGGTGCTTCTGTACCTTTTAAGCTGCTTACTTTGAAAACAATAGATAAAGAGCCTTTCAAACCTTTCATAAGTTTTAATCCTTCTGCAATAAGAGGAAACTCTTACTCATTTATTCCATCTGTAAAGCAGAAGATTTCTTTGAATCATGCTTACTGTATACGAGTTCTGATTGATCCGTATGCTTGCCTTATTCAACTGTTAAGAGAATCTTTTTTTCCTTTTAATAAACTCAAATTTTAGAAGTAAGCTTATAAAAGGTGGTTTTTTTGTGTGTTTCATTCGGGTGTGGTCAGACCTCACTTTTGACAGGTCCAGAGATGGTTCCAGGACCTCTAGTATTTGAACACTGTTAGACTCTGTGGACTGCTCCAAGTAGCAGTGGTTCTTCATTCCAGCAGGGGGGCTGGTTCTTGATCTAAAATTTCCAGGACTTATTTTTTTGCCCTCACTACATTAATTATCTGTATACAAAAACTTGCAAGCTATCCTTTACAAATGGGACACAAAACTAAATAAGGCACAAGTGTTTTTATTGGACCTGTTGGTCCTTCAGGTAGTTAATCTTCCATTTGGGATCATACGGAACTGTCTCCTCCCCAAAAGCCAGACTAAACCTCCCACCATACACACCTTCAGCCTCCCCAGAGGGGACAGAGTTGGAAAAAAAAAAAAGTTGGCAATATCCAGGTTCAAATCAAAATTGTAACACGCTCCTTTCAACCAGGCTTTTTACATGTGCAAGTTAAAAAAAGTTAAAATACATATATTACATATGGCACTTCAGGTGCTACATTGACAAAATTTATAGAAGTCAGACTGACCTCCCTCACTGAAAAATTCATCTGTACTAAAAATTAAAGTTGTGTTTTTCTTAACTTTCTAGAAGTAGTGTAGTTACACTTGTCCTAAAACGGAGATTAACTGATGCAGATCACTGCTAAACTGGCTTTCAATAAAAAAAAAACAAAACAAAAAAATTAAAAACCAAGCAAACAAAAAAACCCAGAAACCCCTGAAAATGAAGGCTTTATTTTGCTTTGCACCTTATGTTAGTTTGCGAGTTCCAATGGACCCTTCCCAGAGCCTCAAGGCTGGGTAAACTGGTTCTGTGAACTTGCAGCGGAAGGTGTGCAAGTGAGTCATGCCATCAGTAACATTGTAGAAGGACAGGATTCCTGCTTCATAATCCAGAAAGATACCGATGCAATCAGGATCATCTTCTACCTGGATAGGGGTCCTTTCCCCCTTGTGAAATGCCCAGTACTCAACATCATACTTCTTCAGGCACCAAGATGCTCTATTCCAACCCAGTCGACAGGTTTCAGAGTCTCCCTTCCTGCCAAGTGAAGGGTAGGCTGCACCAATCCACCACCCAGCTCCAGCATGAAGCAGGTCGACTTCCCAGTAATGGCTCCCAGACAGGAAAGCATCTCTGCTTAGCACTTGCCATAATTTATCAAATCTCTGGGGGCCACAAGGATAAAATATCCTCCTCCAGTTGCAGCTTACGGTAAGACGGTCGTCGGACAATTTCAACCTTGGGTGAAGGCTGTCGTACTCCCACGCTGGGGATCTTGCATCTGCAGTCAAAACCATGAACATAAGTACTGCATATTTACCAGTAAGAAAACTTGCACTGGAGCCTATGACTGGTGGTGTCTTGGAACCTGCTATTTTTCAAGGAAAATTATGGTGTTTTTAATAGAAACTGTTGCACCCATGCTTTTAAAGTCACAGAGGCTTTAAGGCAGGTCAATAAAAGATAGATTTAGACTTGACATAAGAAAGAAATTCTTTACAGTGAGGGTGGTGAAACACTGGAACATGTTGCCCAGAGATGTTGTGGATGCCCCCTCTCTGGAGGTGTTCAAGACCAGGCTGGACATGGCACTGAGCATCCTGATGTAGTGGGACATGTCCCTGCCTATGGCAGGGAGGTTGGAACTGGATGATCTTTAAGGTCCCTTCCAACCCAAACTATTCTAGAACTCTAAATATGTAAGTCAGTATCTGCACAGTTCACAAGACCATAATCCTTTTTTTTAATGTATGATAGTGGGAGATTTCTAGTGGGATTACAGCCTAAGAGTATGACAGAGCACTACAATGGATTCTGGGGTTGTAAGATCTTAGTCCACCAAAATCCCATTTGAAGATGCACAAGCAGTCTATTTCTCACAATGAATACAGCTCATCACACACTTTCATAGACTCATAGAATAGTTTGGGTTGGAAGGGACCTTAAAGATCATCTCGTTCCAACCATTCTGCCACAGGCAGGGACACCTCCCACTAGACCAGGCTGAGAAGGAATTACTCGCCACCTGCCAGATGACTTATAGCAGTTCACCTAACCTGACATTAGATAACAAAATTACAGTCTGCAAACACACTCTAGAAATTATTGGGTTAATCAGCAGCAGCTTAGAAAACTTTTACCATGGAGCAGCTGTCACAGGAGTGGAAATCAACAAAGCCAGAACAAAAAAAAAGAACCACACATACTTTTTAAAGTTTGAAATTAAAAATCCTGCAGCTTTCTGAGTGTCCTGTGCTATTGTATAAGACAAGATTTTTTCTCTTAAGATACTGTCCCTACAACTTCAATATTGAGTTGCTGCCTGAGTCACAGAACTTTTAATAGTGTACTCTTATCTCAGCAATTTACTGTGTTAGCATATGCTTTCTGATTTAATCCTAGAAATATACTCTCTTGAAAACAAGACCTCACACTCTTACACAATCTTCTTAACTTTTCCCGTCAAGCCTGAGAAAACCATTATCAGAGTTGGGTACCTAGAAGGACACACATGAATTACAGAACTTTCTAGAATACTGGTAAGATGTAAACATAACCTCTACCTTACAACTATTTTAAATAATGAGTGTATATTTCCAGTTATAAGTGAAGAAAACTAAGAATAACTTTACACCAAGAAAAGAGCTGAAGAGAAATATACTTGCAATGAAAACTGAGTCATAATTTAACTCTTTTTTTTTACTAAATGGGATTTTAATTTTTAGTATATATGAACTCTGGAGCTTAGATGTTTTAAATGCCTGGTGGCAAATGCATTGAACATCCTGAAACTGCTTTTCAGGGTGAGTAGATTCCTTTTTGGCTGAAAGTTATGGAAGCAAACTTATTCTAAAATCCAGACTACTTTGGTTTCTCTGCAGTGTTGGGTATCTGAACTATATGCTTAGACCTCTGATCTCAACAGGGTACAATATTTGATTTACAGGCAGCACGGTGCTAACTGAACACAATAGATCCATTCTAACAAGAACTTTAGCATTATCCTTGCTTCTCGGTGCTGAAAAGTAATTATACAGCAGGTTGCTGTATGAGAGCAATCTGTCTTTGCAACTGCATTGATCTGTCACTTGTGAATTTGTGCCTATTTCCTCTGCTACATGATCAAATGGAACACTCTCACATAAATTAAATACGTCTGACATGGGCTAGCTGCTCTATTCCATAGAATAAAGCCCGGAAGCTGTTTTAATTTGAGCAGGAATGCTCTCCTCTGCCAGGAGAGCAATCCATAAAATCATGCCACTGCACTTTGTTGAACTTGTTAACCTTCCCAGAATTTCCTGGCATGAGCAGGGAAGGCTAAGTAGATTCTCCCATGATTCACTATCAAATCATAGAATAGTTTGGGTTGGAAGGGACCTTAAAGATCATTGAGTTCCAACCCCCCTGCCATAGGCAGGGACACCTCCCACTAGACCAGGCTGCCCAGTGCCTTGTCCAGCCTGGTCTTCAACACCTCCAGAGA
>VZTY01033054.1:5446-17953 GCA_013400935.1 Turnix velox
CTTCCCACCATGTCAGAAGCCATGGTGGTCTTTTATTTGAATTGTTTGCCATTATTTTTGTAAACAAAGCTTAAGGTTTAAAAACCCTCCTTGTCATTCTTTGATTTACTGTGTAGCCTTGAGTAGCTGTTTTTAACAAAGCAGAAAAGCTCTGAGTTTCTAGGGAGTTTTATGAGCATTAAGAATCATATAAGTTCTGCTGGTGTTCATCTGCTTCCTAAGATATTCAGCAGCCAGCTTTCCTGAGCTTAGGAAAATTGTCTGATTTAGGTGACTCTGGAAAGAAAAATAAACTTGGGTGGTCTGCATTGTTTTCAGTAGATTAGAACTAGTAGGATTAAATAATCTTTTAGGGGCTTTGAAGTTTAATGTACTTTTGTAGGTCCGTTCATTTTAAAAAGTGAAATCTGTGCAGCCACTTGATTATCTGGAAGACAAATCACTGCCATAAATTGCATCAAAGTGGATAATTCTGGCAAAAAAAATACAGGATATTCCCTCTGTGAAGGTGGTTGGTTTATGAGAGAATCCTATTTCTCCTATTTCTTGTGGTTGTGAGGATTGGAAGTGCATTAGTGCACTTTGTGAATGTTGACTTGAGCTTCTTTCAGGCTAATGGGCTTGAAAGTATTTCTTCTGTCTCCATCTCCCCAGTATCTAAGCAGGGTTTCAGCTGGGGCTGTTTATTGGTTTCTGCTGTCTGAATACTCTCCTGAAGGAGCTTCAGTCTCCAGGTTGGAGTCTCAAGTCTCTCTCTTTAAGTTCCCATCACCATGATAAGTCAGAAGTATCTTGTATGAGATGTCTTAGTGCTGCCTGATTGTCACATCTTCTCAGGTGGGCTTGTGGCTTTAGATTTTGGCTACAAAGACTTCTCCTTACTACTATGTGCTAGTTAAGAAGCTGATTTTTCCCTTGCTGCTGAAGGGTCAGGATGGTCTGCTGAACTATTTACATTTTTTTGTTTTGACCTTCTCACTACTGTTTAGCTTGGCAGGGATATAAGAAGGAATTGTCACTTTGTGGCTTCTAAATGATTTATTTCAAGGAGGTTGTTCACTGTTGGATCCAGTAGAAAGTTCCTCCCACCCCCCAAAAGCAGAAGGTTTACCCTGAAACTTTTTAGCAGCATGGAACACCTTGCAGTCATTTACTTAAGATCCATTAGATCTGCATTATAATTGAATTTACTAATTGTAAGTGGACAAAAATTATGATAAAAAAGAATTAAGTGATCACTAAAAAGAGTTTGAATTTCTTTTCCCTGTAATAATTCCTAGTAATTCTTTGCACTGTGTAAAGCAGTGACATACACTGTAGTGTTTATGTGCTCTCATAATAGCATTTTTGCTTCTTTCTCCTTCTTTTTCAGCAATTTATTTACATTTTTACATTTTTCTAGCTAGCCACTATCAACAAGAGCTTGATAAAAGGGTCTAACTTGAACCAGATCTCACCTTAAATGTAGCCCAATTGCAAATGTGCATAGTAGGAATGGTCCTTAATTGTATCTGAAAATGACTTGCCAGTCCTCAGTAGTTCATGTTGAGCTTGTATTTCTTCATTTCACTTTAAATCGGGTGATTTTTATCCACCAAATGGTGACTTATGTTTTTCTATGACTTATGTTTGTGTGTCTGTTCAAGATCTAATTTATGTTCAACTAGAACTGGGGAGGTCCAGAGGATAATTACTAGGATTGAACATCAGATGTATGAGATCCAATATAATGTTCCTTGGATGTTGGACAGGTTTAAGAGCTTCTAAGTTCTGGTGTCTGACTTCTCTGTGTGTTTTTCAGTCAGAGCCTGACATCTGGTTTTCCTCAGCTGAGTTCTAAACAAAAACTGAGCCTCATGTTTTAGGCATAGAGTCCAAACACTTTTTTTGTATTTGACCTCCCTTTTTATAAAGAATCCTCTTGTTCAACGTGTGCATTTAATCTTAAAGTATCTTAAAAATCAATTTCTAACAATTGTTGTGGTTTTTTTACATGTTGTATGTCTTCTCTTGAGTCAGTTTTTCATCTGCTGCTGACTCTTCATGGTGATCACACTCCTGCAACATCACTGGCTGTATTTATGCAAATACTCTCTCATAGCTCATTATTTTGAGTCACTTTGCTTGGTTTTTTGATTAGTGTTGTGTGGGAGATGCTGTGCATTATGTAACTGTTGATCTGCTTACTTCTCTTTTCCCAAATGGTATTGCTTTCTAAGTAAGCAGTGGTATTTAGTCCGTCCTAATGTGTGGTAACATCTCATCTAGATGGTTGTTTGCTTTTAATTGAGTTGAAAGTGGAACCACAAAGATCTCTGAAAAAAAGTAACAACACTCTCATAAAATATCAAAGTGAACTGAGCTGCAAGCTGCTACTGTTTGGTTTTTATAGTTTTTTTTTCAGCAGTTAGGGGATTTTGCTAGCTTTTACACACCAATTTAATAGAGGTGTATATATTTTGACACATTGGTAACAAATAAAAGTAATAACAACAAAACAAAGAAAAATAACAACAAAAAAAAGGAAACTTTTTGCAAGCTGCCTGGCAAGATTGAAGGCTCGGGGGGACCTCAAAGTAGCTTCTCAATACCTGAAGGGGGCTCCAGAAAGGCTGGGGGAGAAATTTTTAATAGGGTCCAGGATGGCAGGACTAGGAGTAATGGATGCAGATTGGAAAAGGGGGGATTTAGGCTGGAGAGAAGAAAGAAGTTCTTTGCTGTGAGAGTGGTGAGACACTGGAAGAGGTCTCCCAGAGAGGTTGTGGATGCCCCCTCCATCCCTGGAGGTGTTTAAGGCCAGGCTGGATGAGGCATTGACCAACTTGGTCTAGTGAAAGGTGTCCCTGCTTATGGCAGGGTGGTTGGAACTCAATGATCTTGAAGGTCTCTTCCAACCCAAACCCTTCTATGATTAGCTGCAGTAGTAAAGAGCACAAAAATGCTTCAAAGGATAAACATCAAAATAAGCAAGACAGCAGGAAGAGCAAATGTTTGGAATTGCCAAATAACTGCTAATTCTGTGATGAGTTTTCAGCTTGTGCAGAGGAGTGTTTATAGTCAGGTCTGAGTCCCAGCCTGAAGTTTGCTGCCAGTGCTTATATTTCAGCCCTCTCCTGAGGTCTGCTACCTCCAGAATGTTTAACTTCTTATTGCACAGAATGTTTGCACAATTAGGAATCCTCTTGCATTAAAACTGCATAGAAATTCTGTAGCTTGTGCCCAGTCAGCCTTTGAGGTTCAGTTGAAGTGATAGCAGTTGGATTGGAAGTGTGAACAGAATATCAACAAGAAGGCTGAAGCAATATCCCTGTAACTTTTCTGAACACAAGATGTGCCCAATAAAGGAGACCTAAGATACTTTGAAATTATATGAATCCATAAATCAAAATGAAAGCAATTTTGTATTCATTGTGTGTAAATGAAGACTATCAGATGTCATCCAGTGGTCAGAGCTGTCAGTGTTTTCAAAAGTTACTAATAAGTTACTACTTACTTTCTCAGATGGTGAAGAAGGCTTGTTTCTTGAAGCATTTTTCTGTGTGAAAGATGAAGCCTCCAGGTTTTTAACTGATTGCCTGCTTATGAGATCTGAACTTGATGATGTGATGGTGTTGATGCCCAGAGAGGTTGTGGATGCTCCTTCAACCCCTGGAAGTGTTTAAGGCCAGGTTGGATGAGGCATTGAGCAACCTGGTCTGGTGGGAGATGTCCCTGCCCATAGCTGGAGGATTAGAACTAGATGATCTCGAAGATCCCTTCCAACCCAAACCATTCTGTGATGCCTCTCTTAAGACACCAGTGTTCCTCCTGTTCTCCCTGTTACTGGGAGCAAAGGAGCAGCTTTACAACTCAGAAGAGCAAAGGTGTTGTGTTTTGAGGGCTGTGGGAAGGATGATGTACTTTGACAAAACCCTCTGTATCCCAACATAGGTCCTGCTGTCAGTATTTGGGAAGAAAGGAGTTCCTGCAATGATTTGCTGCAGTCTGAGACCAGTTCCTGCTGTCTGTGCTGCAAATAGCTGCCTGCTGTTCTTTAAAGAACAAAACATTTCTTAAGGAAAAAAGTCCCTCACCTCATATAGCAGTCTGCAGAAGAGGATTTAAATACTCTCTCCCTCAGTTGACAGTATTTTTTTGTCTTATTAATTACTATTGGACAGTATTCTTTATTTTTTTACATGCTCTTAACAATGAAAATAAACTCTGCTTATTTGTTGATTCCTTGCTTCAGTGCATTCAGGCTAATACAGAAAAATCATAGAATCATTGAGTCAGAAGAGACCTTCAAGGGTCATTTAGTCCAACCTCTGTCAGTGAGCAGGGACATCCTACACTCGATCAGGTTGCTCAGAGCCTCAACAAGCCTGGCCTTGAAGTCCCCAGGGGCTTCCACTGCTTCTCTGGGCAGCTTTTCTCATACCCAAGCATGAAAAGAGAGGAAGAGGACTGTGAGTCAAAGCAGAGGATTAAACAGCAGCACCTTTGCCCACTTATTCTTTATGTATTATGAAACATGATGTGTCTAAATGCACATTTACCAAGCAAAGGTCACAATCCTACAGTTGTAATTGCTCAGCACCAGCTGGGTGACGTTGATGTACACATGATGGGAAAACAGCTTTTAAAGAAAAATTTCCTGTGATTAACCCTCTGCAATTTGACACATTTTCAGAAGTGTTTCCCTTTATATATCACTGCCTCAACTTTTCATCCAATTACCCATAAGAAACTAGACTGTTTCTTAGAAAACTGAAGTTCATTTGTATACAAATAAGCTTGCTAATTAAAGCTGCAAAAGGAAAACCTGTTGCAATCACACATCTGGATTATCACTTCTCAAATGGTTATGGTAAAATAAACACCAGACCAAATTCAGGAGTGATTTGTAAAACTGCAAAACATTTCTAAAATATACAGGAGATTAATTCAACTCAACTCCTCAAGCTAGGAAGCAAAACAGTGGTTCAATTTCAAACAAATAAATACATTTGTGTGGCTCTAACCATGATATAAAACTCATATAAGCTGTACCAAGGGACTCTTCAAGTAAAAGTTTTGCCAATTTTTAAAAACAGCCAGTAGGAAGGTTTAAAAGATCACACAGCTTTACACAAGGTCCAGTCAAAAAGGTCATTTTGTTTCTTTCAAACTTCTAAACTGTCCAAAAACATCCTCAATGACTTCTTACATAGAAAAATTTATTTATCTTGCTCAATTTCACTTCAGTTACCTTGATCCGAGAGTCCTTGTGAAATATCACACTGTCAGTGCACTTCAACAAATAAACCTGTGTTTTCAATTAAATAATTTGAAATTTATTGCCAGCCTTAAGAATTCATTTTTTTTTTTTCAGCTGGAATTTGCCTTGACTCATTTTCTAGGGTGGAATTTTACTGACGCTGGCTTCTCTTAATTTTCTGAACTTCACCTTCAACTGTCTGCTGTCCTTGACTGCCTTCTCAGGAATTCAGCTTAAGCCTCAAAAGATCAGAATATTAAAAGTACAGAACTTGAGCCCAGGTTCCTGTTCTTTGAAGGGAACTAACAATGAGTTCTACTGTCATCTCTGCTAATTAGTTTAATGAAAACCCCTAAGAACATTGACCTTGTGGCTGAGACAACCAGATCAGATCAGCACTGAATGTGGAAGCTTCATAGTAAGGCTAAAAGCTATGCATTTCAATGAAGGTTATTGCAAAGTAGAAGGAAGAAGTTCCTCACCATGAGGGTGGTGAGACACTGATGCTCTTGGACTAGATGCTCTTTGAAGGTCCCTTCCAACTGAACACACTTTATGATTATTGTATGATTCTGATTTATAAACTGTTAATTAATTCTGTGTTGGGTGAGAGACCTCTTTCAGACCAAGATGCTACAGCTTCTTTTCCTCTAAAAAGTTGCTTCATTGTTTTAAAATAAATAAACCAGCCTTTCTCCCTTCTTGGAGCAGCATGAGAGAGATACCTACATCTTTTCCCTGGTGATTCTTGCTGAAGATGAGCTCCTTTTTTCCTGTAAAAACACAAGAATTAGCTGTGTTCAAAAATCCACTGACATGGGCATGACCACAAAGGTGGGAACACTGGTTTGATGGCTGTGATTATGTAAAGTCTCTGCCAGCACAGATGTGCTGCTGACATAAGCACCCCAGCAAAAAAAATCCCTCCTGGAGCCTGATCTCAATCAGTGTCTGGGGGATGGTTTAATGAAATGAAGCTCCATATTGTTCCTTGCTTAAACCAAAGTGAAAAAAGAAAAAAATTAAAACACCTTCTGCACACAGTGGAATAATTACGTTGAGTAGAGTGTAACACACCCTGTCATAAAAGTGTTATTTCAGGATATCAGTGTTTCTTCCCAGCTTCTGTGTGCTTGTTTGTATTTTCCCATGCAACTAAAAAGAAGGATATTCTCAAAATTTGAAACAAAGCAGGGTTTTAGGTTGACCAGAGAGGTTGTGGATGCCCCCTCAATCCTTGGAGATGTTCAAGCCCAGGCTGGATGAGACACAGAGCAACCTGGTGTAGTGGGAGGTGTCACTGCCCATGGCAGTGGGGTTGGAACTAGATGATCTTTAAGGTCTTTTCCAACCCAAACCATTCTAAAGAATATCCAGAATGTCTTTGTCACATTCTATAAATTGATCAGCTGGAACTTCCTTGGAGTTTTGTGGCTTTTTAATTCCTTGCCTGCTCATGTTTTTTTGGAGCCTGTCATGCACCTGCAGCTCACAGTCACTGCTGTGCTATTTCTCTGTCAGAGGAGTTCATGCATGATTCAACTTCTCCTCTCTGAAGAATCTAAAATAACAAATTAACACGAAGAGGTAATTCTAGAAAAATGCAACAAGCTTTGAACTGCTCGAGGGGTGGATGTGGATGTTGACCCTGTATCACCAGGAAAGCAGATGCGGGGGTGCAGCTAGGGGTAAGACCCAGACTGAAAAATAAAAAAGAAAGAAAAAACAAACCAACACCAAAACCACAAATCCCTGATGTGTGAAAGTGCTGATTTTCTTCATCTGGCCACACTGTAGTGGGTGTTGGCAGAGTTATCAAAGGAGAGAAATTCATTGTTCCATTGAAACTTTTTTTTATATACTCCACTTGATAATAACCTGAAGTTTGAGGGTAGTGAGCTTGTTTCTTAGAGACTTTCATAGCTCCAGATACTCACACTTTCTAAGAATTAGATCTGAAAGCATTTAGCTTTTTAAGGGCCACAGAGAATAATTCATAGAATCACCAAGGCTGGACCTTTCAGATCAATCACTGATTACTTTGGATGCTTTTGGTATCTATTTCTCTTGCTTCTTTTGATTATGAACTCTGAAATATGCTTATCAGGGGTATAACACACCTCTTTTTAGCTTTCCATCGATTTAATCAGAAATGTTTTTACAAACCTAAGCTATAAAAACTTCTCTGTAGCTCAGTATGTTCAGTTTAGTTAATAACATCTCAGTATTTCTTAAGATCATTTTTGTTCCCAGCTGCTTTGCAACTCGCAATCTATGTCAGCAAAACAGATGATGCTTTGTTTTCTCACCCCATCCCAAATGTGGGTTGGGGTTTGTTTGTGATGGGAACTGCTGGGTTTAAAGCTTTGCAAACTAGGGCATGTAGGAGAACCTTTACAGCCCTCTTGGGCTTCATCACTCACTGTAAGCTTATCCAACTTCTGATTTGAGAGCATTGCCTACTGAAAATACACCAGCTGCTGCTCAGCTAGGAGTTATACACAAACTTGTGTTGGGAATTAAAGTATTTAGGTTGTTCTTCAGAGCACAAATGAAACTGCCAATGGTGATTCTGTTGGTGGCTGTTGGCAGGTGCACAGATGGTGGGTTGCTTTCTTTTGTCTAAAACCAAGTTCAGCTGTCTGTTAAGTTCCTATCTGAGAAAAATTTCTGCTGTTTGTGGAGAGGATATACTTCTAAAGGGCAGTTGTTAAGAAAGTCATTAAAAAACCCCCCATATTTTGAGAATTGGGGGGAAAAATGAGGGAGCTGGGTCTCTTTAGCTTGGAGGAGACTGAGGGGTGACCTCGTTCATGTTTATAAATATGGAAAGGGTGAGTGGCAGGAGGATGGAGCCAGGATCTTCTCAGTGACCTCCAATGATCGAAAAAAAGGCAATGAGTGCAAGCAGGAGGTTCCAGAGAAATAAGAGAAAAAACTTTGTTAGATTGAGGGTGACAGAACAGTGACACAGGCTGCCCAGAGGGGGTGTGGGGTCTCCTTTGGAGATACTCAAACCCCACTTGGCCACCTTCTTGTGTGACCTGATCTGGGTGTTCCTGCTCCAGCAGGAGGATTGAAGTAGATGATCTCTTCAGATCCCTTCCAATCCCTGACATTCTGTGGTTCTGTGAAATAAATCCAGTATATACTGTACTCATATAAGAGGTGTTTTGGCAAAGCTTTAGTGTCTTTCTGGAGTAGAGAAAATGTTGGTTTTTTTCCTCCCAAGTTCCTGAGAAGCCCTCTTTTTACTTTTAGTTGACTTTTTATTCTTATGTATGTGTATTTTTCTTTTATTTTATTCCTGATGCAAGGACCCTAGTATGATCTCAGCCTCTCTTTCTTCCATTATTTGTGGACCTGGACTTTTTTGAGTGACTGGTGAAGGGGAAGCAGTGGGAAGTCCAACTGCCTTCTCAGCACATTCCTCAGACTGACACAGTTCTATCACATAGAGGTGGGAGTGAAGTGCTCTTCAAACAAGTAAGATTAGAAGGGCAGGCTTTCTGAGAAAGCTTTGTGTGTTCCTGATTGTTCAGCTGCTTTCAGGCAGCATAAATATGGATGGCTGGTGAAAAGGATAGTCCTGCCCTCTCCTCCATCCTGGCCATGCGATAGCCCCTCATTCATGCAGCCACCTGATACACTGAATAGATCAGAGTCAAGCTGCTGGAAAAATCCTGTGCTGCCTGCTGGAGCCCGCAGAGAGGTGATAGTAGCCATTAGGGTGACAAATTTAAGTGGACATTTAGCTATGCCTTGGTAGAGCAAGCTATTTCACTGAAGAATGTCTCCACTCAAATCATTCCTGAATTGGAGGACAGGTATAAATTGATTTTTTAATTCCACTTGTCTAGTTTGGGATGTAATCCTCTAGTCTAACTTACCTGCTGAGTTCTTGTTTACTAGACTCTGGATGTTTTTGTTGGCCAAGAGGCTTGTAAGATGATTGAATGGGAATTGTCAGTCGATTGGTATGACGAGATTTGTATTTTAAATTGTTTTGCATGTTGAAAAAGGAGCACATAATAGAGTCTTGTGCATTGGGTAACTATTCTGTGGTAAGGAAGGAAATAGACTCTATATATTTTTCTATTTGTCTTTTCTCTGCCTCACCCTTTCCCTCTATTATGCCCTCTACACAAACTGGAAGGGATCAAATATGATTTTTTTTCCTTCCCCGTGCTGTTTCAGATTCCAGTGAGAGTGTTTAACTCTGTTTTGGTGTGAATTTTCCTTTGCTTGGATCTGGTGCTTTTACTGATGTGGCTACTGGTTTTTTATAAATATCAATGTATTTTAACTACTCCATAGGTTAGTCTCAGCAGGACATGACTGAGTTGTAACAGGTAAACTGGGATCTGAGTAGGTGTGGCATTTAATAATTAACTTTCTGGTTACTCAGGTCCAGTAGGAAGCCTATAATGAGTCTGTTTTTATTTTGTTTACAGGAATAGTTATCTGCTTACTCTCATCCTTTGTATTTGGCAATCTGAGGAAAAGGTCTGAGCCAGCATGAAGACAGAATCCCCTCTCCATTAGAGAAAAAGTGAGTCAAAATGGGTTTGAAATCTGAAAACATGACATTAACTTGTGAACACACACTCCTTGTGCTTGCTTTCAAGTGGTATTTTATCTTCTTCATGCTGCTGTTGCCAGTGATGTCCAGTCAGGGCTTAGTCTTGGATAAGCAAACTTAGAAAATTTTAAAATATTTGCATTTTGAATTAACTCCTACGCCTCCTTTTCTAAAGAACTGCTTACTCATTGCATAGCTGCCCACTTATTACCCTCCTTCCTTCCAGATCCTCTGAGGTCTTGCAGTAGACCTCACAGGATACAGCCTTTGTTTTCCTTTCCTTGTACTCTTGTATTCATATTCAGTTTTATTTCAGTAATTTCATACTTGTGACTTGTTGCTGTAGCCTTATTGAGCCTTGTATTCACAGCATCATAGAATGGTTTGGGTTGGAAATGATCTTGAAGATCATCTAGTTCCAATCCCCTTGCCATGGGCAGGGACACCTCTTCTAGATGGGGACCAGGTTGCTCAATGCCTCATCCAGCCTGGCCTTAAACACCTCCAGGGTGTTCTAATTACTTAGACTTCACACAGTGGGGTTTTTTTGTACCCCAAAATGTTCTAGAAGTATAAAGAAAGCATAAAGAAAGAAGTATAAAGAAAAAAAAAGATTACCTGCTTTCCCATCTGGATTTTTATGTGTAGTGTGTATCAACTGGGTTAAATCTCATTTACTCTTTTTCTTTTGTCTTTTGAAAGAAGTCCATGCAACCTCTGGGTACTAACGATGTGTTTTAATTACTTAGACTTCACACTGTGGAGGTTTTTCCTCCCTAAATGTTCTAGAAGTATGAAGAAAGAAAATATTACCTATTTTCCCAGCTGGATTTTTTATATGTAGTATGTATCAAGTGTGTTTAGTCTCTTTTACTCTCCTCCTTTTGTCCTTAGAAACAACTTCATGGAACCACTGGGTACTAGTGATGTTTTCTAATTACTTATACTTCACACAATGGGGTTTTTTTCCTCCCTAAATGTTCTAGAAGCAAGAAGAAAGAAAATATTACCTATTTTCCCAGCTGGATTTTTTATATGTAGTATGTATCTAGTGGGTTTAGTCTCTTTTACTCCCCTCCTTTTGACTTTTGAAACAAATTCATGCAACCACTGGGTACTGATGATGTTTCCTAATCACTTAGACTTCACACAGTGGTTTTATTTTTCCCCTAAATATTCTAGAAGTATGAAGAAAAAAGATTACCTGTTTTCCTAACTGGAATTTTTTATGTAGTATGTATCAGTTGGGTTAAATCTCTTTTACTCCTGTCCTTTTGACTTTTGAAACAACTTCGTGCAACCATTTGGTGCTAAGAATGGGTTCTAATTACTTAGAACTTCACACAGTGGTTTTATTTTCCTCCTAAATGTTCTAGAAGTACAAAGAAAAAAAACCTACCTATTTTCCCATCTGGATTTTTATGTGTAGTATGTATCAACTGGGTTAAATCTCACTCTCCTTCTTTAAGTCTTTTGAAAGAACTTCATGCAACCTCTTGGTACTAATGATGTGTTTTAATTCCTTAGCTTTCTGCCTGCCGCAGTTCATTTCAACGAGTGCACGATGACAGAGCGTGGAATTAAATGGGCCTGTGAGTATTGTACATATGAAAACTGGCCATCTGCAATCAAATGCACCATGTGTCGGGCTCAGAGACCCAGTGGAACCATCATCACAGAAGACCCTTTCAAAAGTGGTTCGAGTGACATCGGTAGAGACTGGGATCCCAGCAGCACCGAAGGAGGGAGTAGTCCTTTGATATGTCCGGATTCTAGTGCAAGACCAAGGGTTAAATCCTCTTACAGTATGGAAAGTGCAAATAAATGGTCGTGCCACATGTGCACGTACTTGAACTGGCCCAGAGCCATCAGGTGTACTCAGTGCTTGTCCCAACGCAGGACCAGAAGTCCCACAGAGTCTCCTCAGTCTTCAGGTTCTGGTTCCAGACCAGCTCCTTTTTCTGTTGATCCCTGTGAGGAGTACAATGACAGGAACAAACTAAACACAAGGGCTCAGCACTGGACTTGTTCTGTTTGTACGTATGAAAACTGGGCCAAGGCCAGGAAGTGTGTTGTGTGTGATCACCCCAGACCCAACAACATCGAAGCAATAGAACTGGCAGACACAGAAGAGGCTTCCTCCATCATAAATGAGCAAGACAGAGCTCGGTGGAGAGGAAGCTGCAGCAGTGGCAATAGCCAAAGAAGATCTCCACCCACAGCCAAACGTGAATCTGAGGTGAAAATGGACTTCCAAAGAATTGAGTTGGCTGGAGCTGTTGGCAGCAAGGAGGAGCTCGAAGTGGACTTCAAGAAACTAAAGCAAATTAAAAACAGGATGAAAAAGACTGACTGGCTCTTCCTGAATGCTTGTGTAGGTGAGTTGGGTGTTGCTGCCTTGCACTTTTATGCTGGTGGTTGAGTGTTTTGGGAGAATGCAGAATTAGTTTGACTTGATTTTGAAACAGATCATTGGTTTTGAGAGAGATTTTGATAAGATTTTATTAATCTCTATGTTTTAGTTTGAAAAAGTGATCCAAATTTAGAAGTTTCTGCTAAGAAGGGGGTTGATCTATAATCATTTGGGAGAATGCAGAATTGACTTTGGATTTTGAAAGCATTTTGTTAATCTCTGAATTTTAATTATAAAAAATAATTCAAATTTAGAAGTTTCTGCTAAGAAGGG
>VZTY01033055.1:5235-15826 GCA_013400935.1 Turnix velox
GAGTAGAGTGGGACAATCACCTCCCTGTCCCTGCTGACCACCCCTCGCCTGATGGATTCTCGACCACCATTTGCTTGTCGAGCTGCGAGAGCGCACTGCTGGCTCATGTTAAGTCTCTCGTCCATCAGGACCCCCAGGTCCTTCTCTGCCGAGCTGCTCTCAAGGACCACTCCTCCCAGCCTGTACAGGTGCCTGGGGTTCTTCCGGCCCAAGTGCATAACCTTGCACTTTGCTGCATTGAACCTCATTAGGTTCACCTGAGCCCAGCTTTCCAGTCTGTCGAGGTCCCTCTGAATGGCATCCCTTCCTTCCACCGTATCGACCGCACCACTCAGCTTGGTGTCATCAGCAAACTTTCCTCTTCCATCCACACAAGATTTACTTTGAGCTGCTGATATTTGGATATTCCTACTCATTTCAAAGATGATTAAAGGAAGAACAGGAACAAACTGCCCAAACTGTGAAGGATGGCACAGCCCACTCTCACATCCAGTTTGCAGCAGGGTTTAGTAGGGGACCATGGAACAACAAGTGTCTCCACTCAACTACCAATGTTAAATATGGCTGAGATGAGTCCATGATTTCTATTTCATTACCTTCCACTGCAAAAATCTAGTTCAGGGGCAGAATCTGCAAAGTTTATGCTGGCAAACAAAAGAAATCAAAGCAAGGAGTTCCTTTGCCACAGACAAACGAGTGGCCTAAGCAAAGGGGCAGCTGCTTTTTGAGTAGCCTTGGGAAAAAAAAGTGCAATTTCTTCCAAAAAACCATGGGGAATGGCAAGGCTGGGCTGGCCAGCATCCCTGCAAGATGCTCCCCATGAACCCAGGGGCTCAGGTTTGATTTGTTCTCCTTCACCATGCCCATCTATCATACTCCCCTGACATCCCCTGAGCATAAGATTGAAAAGAAACTCTGCAAAGCCCCTGCCCTGCAGCCCAAGGTTGTGCCAATTTATAGAGTCAAAGACCACAAGGATTTGGGAGCTGGGTGATAACACTCCTCCTGACAACCACATCTTGCCAGCACTCCTCTCTGTCAAAACACTAGAGTGGCACATTACAGAGCAAATTGCCAACTTTATGCTTTAACAGACATGGGGACAGCAACTTGATCAGGGTTTCATAAAACTCTAAAACTCTCAGCCTCTTCCTTTGCTGGGCTGGAATCCTCAATTCTGATGCTGCTCCTCAGCAGCTGCTAGATTTCTTTCTTTTCCCTTTTTTTACCAATTAAATATCTTTATTTTTGAGCAGGAGATGGAAGAAAAAAGTTAGAAAGATCAAATTTGAGAAGCACTGTGATTTCACATTCAAACAGAAGAAGTGCTGTAACTTCAGGAAGTTATAAGCACTGGCAAACAAGAGTTTGTAATGAAAATGCCTTTTCATCACAGTATCAATGTTATAAAGCAATAAAATATCCTATTAAATCCAAATTTGATTTAATAAGACAACCCTTGTATACTAAATAAAAGCTAAATTATTATTAAAAGAATTTTTACTGATGTTTAACTGCACTGTCTTATAGTTGCTGCATTTATACACTCAAAAAAAATGCATGAATGGGAGCCTGCACTTGAACTACAGCATAAAGCACACCAAAACAAAGTTTCAAATGGATTATTAAAGTTTGGAAAAACCTGTGAAACAAATCACACCTTTGGATTAATGAGAAAAAAGTTGGCAGAGTTGTTTTCCAGACCTGCAATTACCACATCCACTCTCTAACAGTGGCTGAGCATCACCCAACGTCCCCTAATCATGGCAAGGGCTTATCCTGTGAGAGATGCTTCTTCTCCAAGTACCTCTCTCTGCTCAGTGGGGCAGTTTTCACTCCTTAAAACCCTACCCTTTTGGGTTGTGGTAGAGAGAATCTGCAGACAACAGACATTTGAAAGATAGAAGCTCTCTAGGAGACAAAAAAAGGGAACAAAAACTGTTGTAGAGGCATGCAGAAACTTTAGCAGCTTACCTAAAGCCATTAAGAAGCAAATACCTTAAGTGACAGAAATTATATGCTGCTGCTGCTGCTGTAACAAAATCCTTGAGGTCATTTGAAGAGGGTTTTCTTTTGTTTATTTTGGGTTTTAAGTTTGTAAATTCAAGTTTTAGCCAGGTTGGCCGAGAAAAAAAAAAAGAGATTAACCTCCTAGTCTGTTTCAGGCCAACAAGAGATGGAGGAAATGTTGCAGCAAAGCAAGCAAAAGTGCATTGTTGACAAATGACTCCATTTATAGTCCAGATTTCGGACACCTTGTCCTTAGTCACCAGTGACATCTAATTTGTCCTTAAAAAAACTAGCCCTTACATCTTTGTTACTTTAGGGTTTAGGTTAAGACGCCTGGATGTCCCTCATAAATCTGATCTCCTATAGGGCCTGTCTTTTCCCAGTTGAGGAAAAAAACCCAAAAACAACCACCAAACCAACCACTACTCTCTTTCTTTTCCTTCCTGTTCCAAAGACCTCATCAGGAATCAAGAAATTGTCCTAAATTTAAACATGTTAATCCCACAGTATTTGAATGAAATAGGTTAGAGCCAGGCTAAGAACAAAAGGGGGGGAGTAGAAGGCTGTAAAAAGCAAATGAAGGAGAGAAAAAAAAATATATATCCAGTGTACTTCACTGGCCAGAATCACTGTGGGTATATAGCATACAGGGACATCCGTCAGCACTAATCAATATGTGTGGTGTTAGTCATGGATGATAAATTTGAAAGGGATTATAACTGTAAACAGTGATCAATAGAGACTTGCTGGAGGAGACAGAGAGGAAAAAACAACCTTAAAATGTTACACGGTTAATAAAGTAAAGGGTCAGTCTTAAACAAAACTCCAGCCAGACCCACTTATTTCTCAGCTCTTTCCACAAGAAGGGGGGGAAAAAAAAACCAAAAAACCCTACTGATTTTCATCAAGCAATTGCTACTAAAAGGGCACATTATTAATTTACAGCATATTCGCTGATCCTTCTGTTTTGAAGTCACATCTTCCATTAATGTTTGGTTGGAGATGTTTTGCTGGATGGAAGCTGGCATCCCTGAGACCCCCAGAGAGAAGCTCAACCCTTCCTCCTCCTTCTCTGCCCCATTCCTTCCCCCTCAACCCAGCACTAACTTCACAGTGGGCACATGAGTGATCAGAGCATTCACAATGGTGACATTCCCCTCCACAAACAAATTCATCCAGGGCTTCAAGTTAAAAAAAAAAAAAAAAATGCAAGAGAGCCTCTGCTGTTCACCCACAGATGAATGGAACTATCCGTCTTGTCACCAGGGGTCGTAGCAAGAGGTTACAGCCAGTATATACCTTGGCTTCTCTGCTGACGTTTGCAAGCAGCTCCCTTGCAAAAAAAAAATAAAAAATAAAAAATAAAATAAAAAATCCTGCCATATCAAGCACTTATCCAGTCCCTCTAGAACCCTTCTCTGAGGCATGTCTTTCCACACCTTGGGAGACACAGCTCCAGGCTTGACATCTATATTTTTTTTCTGCTGACCTTTTAGCGTCCTTTCTGCCACAGTGTGTAAACCATAAGCTGATATATGAAGGCAATTTTTAGTGGTGCCACTTGTATCTGAGTGATTGCACACGCTTTACGTCTCTGCCCTGCCACCCTTCCACCTTTTGAAGATCTCTCTATTTCTTTTAAAGGAACTGCAGCAGAGGTGAAAGGAAGTTTAACTGCTTCAAGACTCGGGTGGCCCAAGAGCACCTGTTTTGGGGTTTCCAAGAGGATAAGGCTGCAGATTGGCTGACCAGTGCTCCTGCTCAAACACTAAATCTTTGTTTGCTTGTCCACAGACCTGCAGGGGTTGAAGGAAGGAAGAAGGAAGGATGTGTAAAGCATTCCCCAAAATTTAAGCTGGCAGAGATGAGTGATCAACACAGGGCAGCTTTACAAACATCTTACTGATAAAATCCAAAGATCTGGAGTCACAGCCATGGGTGCTGCACCTTACAGGGTCTCTGAAGATCATCATCACCAGGGCAGGAGAATACTCTCAGAGAAGATTGACAGCAGACAGCTTCACAAAGTCATTTTGTGTTACTTTGCCTCTCCATGCCCTGGTCTGAGTGTTGTCAGTGAACAAGATCTCATCAAACCCTCCTTATAGATCTGCAGCATGCCAAAATGGTGAATTTCCACACAGACAAAGGGAAAACACACAAACACAAACATTATAATGGCACAACAGCTTTTTCCTAATTTGCTAGTTAAATTGAAAATCAACAGTAACAGAATAGCAAGCCAAGGAGGACCATCATGAGGACAAGATGACACTTTGCAGAGCCATGGCTACCTACTCCTTCAAGGCAGCAGATTCACCATCTTGCAGATGTGAAATCTGAAAAACCACACAGCATCCTAAAGTCTCAAATAAAGGGTAAAAATGAGCTTCAGAGCACACAGAGTCTTTGTTCCCAGCCACAGCTGCATGAATGGAGGAGTACCCTGCAACTACTGAACTCACAAGATTCCAAATCAACGATAAAACTAGAAGACCTATTTTTTCCTGGCATCTCCTAGTCAAGAAATGGTTACTTTTTGGGGAGTGGAACAAGGAATTCATCTGCTAGTGATTAGGATTGTAGAGAAAGTAGTTGGGAAGTCTGAGAAAAAGTGAAATTCAGAGGAAAAAGTGGCAGAGGGAAGAAGACGGTACCACTAAAGGGATACTGGGACTTTTGGATGGAAACATGAGGGAAGAAGAGGAAAGAAAGAGGAAAGAGCAAGTTAATGAGAGAAGGACAGGAGTTTAAAGTATAAATAAAATTAAAAAAAAAAGTGTAATGTGAAAGGCACTTCCAACAAAGCCAATTCAGACCTTTGTCCAAATCACCTGGACATGTAGCACCTATAAAGCAGGGAGATAAATGGCACAGGATGTTTCTACCAAAAAACCCACTACTCTTAGCAGCAGAAGCAGAGGACCACATGGCTGTCTCCAAGTTGAGGATGGGGAGGTTTCCAACCAAGCAAGTCACTGCCTAGTTGCCATGGGCACAATTTGTGCTCAAGCTGTGAGCAGAGTCCAGGATTTGGCTGGGAGCCTCTGGGTTACATATTACCTTTACAACACCCTGAGTTTGATGCCTTTTTTCCTAGGCAGGGGAGTGAGGGGACAAAATTCTGTGGGGTTGCATGATGCATCACCAAGAGACACCTCCTTGGGTACCTGCATGGACATCATGTATGATAAACTATAGGAAGAAAGGGAAAAGAAAGCACCAGGCAGAAAATTGACAAAAAGCTTTGACTCTGCCCTCCTTGGGTCTGGTCCAGAGTATGCTTTCAACACACAATCATTGATTTAAGGATCAGGCTCAGCTCTCCCTTTCCAATGGGAGCTGGATTCCCAGCTGCCCTTTCTTCAAATCCTGGCCTTGGCATAGAGGGGGTATAAATAATTTTCATTTCAAAGAGGGCTGTGATTGTCCTGTATTTTAATGCTGGGACACCAAGAGTAGCATCTCCATGTGTCTCTGGGAAACATCATCCATTCTCACCTCCAGGGGCCCTTCCTCCTCCTCCGAGACATCCCCCAGTACAGAGTGGGTTAGCAAAGGGGGGAAAGCCCTGGGGGCCAGGCAGGCATAAAGCTGCAGTTTCTGTGCAAGGTTGTAGACTCGCACTAGTGGTCTAGTGACCCTGATGATATTGATGACAATTAGTAGACAGAGATTAAAATGGAAATGAGGGAAGGATTCGTCTGTCACTTTATCCATCAGCTGTAGCTTGCCCCAGGCAATAGACACACACTGGGCTTTTTGTTTTGTTGTTATTCCCTTGTTCAGCTCAGTTGGTTTCAGCGGCTCGCTCGCTTGTTACTAAATTTTTCTTAAAAGTGCGAGAAAAAAAGGGGTTTTGTCAAATTGCCACCACTGAAAACTCCTAGCCATGAGCACACAGACCATCCCTGGATGTGTCTGCTCTACCTGCATCCTTGATGCTGTGGGAGTCGAAGGGTTTGGCTTTTTCTTCTTCCCATTTCAGTGGCTTCTCTTTCTTTTGTTATTTTAATACTTGTGAAAGAAATTGGATTGCCAGGGCTGGAGCCTGAATAACTCTGTTTAACTACTAACAGCAAAGACAACCAGCAGTCCTGAGCTATTCTGTGGCTGTGAGGATCAGGTTGGATGGAGGAGATGGGGAGGAGAAGGTGGGTTTCCATCCACCCACTCATCTCACAAGACTGTTAATTGATATTCCTTGCAATTAGGAGAGAAATCCTCAGCATTCTTCCTGAAATTAGTTGCTAAAGGTGATGACAATTCCAACATTCATCTTGGGGGGCACAGGGAAGTTCTGTTTTATCCTAAAATGTCTTAACTTGAGGAGGGAATTCTTCTGCAGTTATTCTGGTTCACATCTAACAAACCATTTTAGTTCAGCCACCCATCCAAAAGGCTAGGAAAAAATAAAAAATTTCCCTTTTGTCTTTGGAGTGATATCAAAATATGCTCCTGAAGCTGTTACATGCTCTGAAACACAGAGCTGTCCTCACCAAGTCTTACACCTTGCTTTCTTCTTTTCTCATCTTGTAGTTCCCCTGGCCAAAATATATCTCCTGGGATGAAGCACCTTTGCTACTTTTATCCACTTGGATTTATTCATATGCAATAAATAATGAGCAACTACACAGAGAGACACCCTCCCCCTGGAAAAAAAAGGAAAAAAAGAAAAAAAAAAAGATAAAAGAAAAAAAAGGCAGTTTCAGTATTAATAAAGTATTAGAGAGCAGGATCACATCTGCCACCATCTTTTCATGGCTTTGGCTGTCACCAGCTCTGCTGATTTGCTCCCAGGAAAAGGCTGGGCACAAGCACAGAAGGAGCAGGGGAGCAGAGCCTGGATTCCCCCTCCACTGCTACTACCTCCAGGTCCCCAAGGGATGGAGGCAAATAAATAGACAAGATGCCTCTGCTGCTGTTGGGGCACTGGCAAAGAGAGAGAATTCCTTCCACTTAACCCAGCCATTAGTGATGCCAGGGCTTGCTCTTTAAGCTTAAATAGTCCAGACTTTGGTCCTGATCCTGGGATGGGGTGGATGAGAGATTGGCATTCACATACATTTATGGAGGATTAAAAAAAATAATAATAATAATTATTGGAAATTCACAAAATTTCCCAATGGGAATGCAATCATTCATTTGAATAGAAGGAGTTACTAGTCATGCAGCAGGCTGAGAAGTGGGAAGGATTTTTCTCCCTTCATCCCCATGTTTCCCTGTTGGGACTAAACCTGAACAACCTGATTTATTACACCTGCTTTTCACGTGGTTAGCTGCAAATGTTTCTCAGGTTTCTACCACTGCTGATGGACTACTGACTAATCAAAAAGTCAGGAGTGCAAATTTGCAGAGCTGGCTGCTAGCCAGTTTGCCCATAAAAGGTTTCCAAATGGTCACTGAGCCCTTAACCCTGAGGAAAAACAGCAACAAAGATGCTGCCTCAAGCTCCTGTCCCTGCCACAGTCTCCCTCTTGGTTTGCTGCATGCAAACATCAATGTGGTTTGTTTCTACGGTTTTTTTTTAAAGAGCAAAATTCCAGAACAGGCAGCAGAGAGGCCTTTCTACTCATTAAAAGCTGCACGTGGGTGTGAATTATTTTATATCCTCCTCAGAAATTACCAGACCACCATGGGAAAATGATTAGTTTTCACATAAGGTGCCAGGATCCTCTGGTCCATTTAGGCTGCTTTATGCCACTTTGATGGCTCAGCTCGGCCCTAAATAAAACAGGCTTAATTATCCTTAGGATTTCTCCTGCCTTGGGAAATCTCCAGGTAATGTGGAAATGCCACAGGGACTCCTACACCACCACAGCTATTAGTGGTGGAGTGCAGTGGAGGGGATATCCCCACGCCCCATTGATTTCCTGCTAGTGTGGCTGTTGGGCATCTGGCACAGATGAGGGGACACCCTTGGGCTGATGCTATTTATGCCAAGGAAAGGGCAGGGAGTGGGATGGCCTCAGGAATACTGCTTCAAAATAACCTCATGAGTCCAAGTCTAAATACATATGGTTTAGTTGGAATGCTCTCCTCCAAAATCTCCAGCTAAATCAGGAGGAAAAGAGCTCATCAGTTTGAAAAACCTCTTCCTAGCTCTTAGGCAAATAGAAGGGAGATGGAGATATTTGCACAGCCTCTGAATACCTGTATCTTCTCACAAAAAACACCTATTTATGCCAAGGAAAGGGCAGGGAGTAGGATGGCCCCAGGAATACTGCTTGAAAATAACCATGTGAGCCCAAGTCTAAATCCTACATGAAATAATATGGCTTGGTTGGAATGTCCTCCTCCAAAAGTCTGCAGTTAATGGGAGGAAAGGTGGTCATCAGTTTGAAAAACCTCTTCCCCTTAGTTTTCCAAAGCCCTGGCTCTTAGGCAAGTACAAGGGAGATGGAGATATGTTCACAGCCTCTGAATACCTGTATCTTCTCACAAAAAGCACCTTTCTTGCCACTGTCACTCTGAGTAACCCCACTTTGAAAGGGTACTATGCTTAGACACAGGCTACACAGGAGGAGTCCCTTGGTCCAATGTGCTAGTCAGCAGACACAGCAGAAAAAATTGCAGAAAAAGTAGAAGTAGATGACCAGCTCACATGTTTATATTGGGGTCACTGATATCATCTCTGTGTATTTTACCAACTTGCAGATTTGCCACCTGAGTACATAGCAAAGAGAGAGGATGGATTTATATAAAGGCATGAATGCAGCACAGAGAACAGAGCCAGATCTTCTCAGCAAAAAACTCACAGTCTCATCCCAGCCCATACCCCAGGAATTTCACTTCTATCACAAAGCCAAGACAGGGTTATTTGGGAGCTCCCATTTCAGTTGCCTTTGTCTGCCTGCCTTGCAAACACCACTGCTGTGGAGCAGATCTGTGCCACGTTCAGATAGCCAGAAATTCTCCAGCATGCTTAGAGGAAAGCTGAGATTTTGACAAAAGTGATGGGCAAGCTCCCCTCAACACCAGAGAAAAAAAGTTCCTTCTGCACCACGGGCGAGTGGGCGAGGGAATTTGTTGAGACCTGTCGTAGCACCAACAAGAGCTAAAAAATCTTGCAGCAGGCTCCTGCCATCTGAGCCTGTCAAATTCCACTGCAAACAATATGTCACTCTGCTGGGGAGGCGGTGAACAATCTGAGGGTGAGAAAAAGGGACGTCTCAAAGTCTCCAAAAAACTCACTCCAAAGGTTTTTTAAAAAAAAAAAAAAAAGAGAGAAGAGAGACCATCCATGCACCACACACACACAAGTGGTGTCTCTGGCCAACAGGCATTTGCTTGAAAAACTAGAGCTTCCAGATTTCCATCAATTACTTTTTAAAGTAGTATGAAGCCCCTTTGGTTTCATCAGAGGAGGATATAATATCAATATTGGCACACCTTGATAAAATTCTCAGTGCAGATGCTGATGGAGAAGGCAGGATGTACTGCTATGCCTCTATCTTTCTTGACAAAGTTTGTAATAACAGGCTTTAAATGGATAAAAACCTTCTTCTGACCAACCAGTGATTTCACTGGACTCCAAACTTCACAGCACCAGAGGTGATGTCATTTGCTTCAGGGGATTTGGAGAGTTTTAATGCAGTTAGGAAGAAGAGGGGAAAATGGAAATGTCAGAATATGGGTCAGTGGCCCCCTGCTCTGGGGTATTTTCCTCCTCTTTCAAACTCTTTTCCCCCCTCAAAGCCACATATGTTGTCTTCCACACTTCTCTGCTGCCTCAACACATGCTAAAGCTCAGCAACAACAAACCTGCTCCTGTGGAGGTGATCAGGAATGAGACCAGGAGTGTGCAGAAGAACAGGCAAGCTCCTGGCACACTTGTCTCTCACCAAGGGATTACTAGCCAGCATGATTTCCTAAAGTTCTTTCACTCTTTCCAGGCTGAATGCTAGTGGTTGTTCATATCCCAGTGCTTTTCACCACATCCACATCATATCCCTGCAAAAACCACCATGGATGTTGGAAGATGTGCATGGATGTTCATATCCCAGAGGTTTTCACCACATCCACATCATATCCCTGCAAAAACCACCATGGATTTTGGATGGTGTGCATGGATTTTAAATACCCCAGTTCTTTTCCCCACATCATATGCCTGCAAAAACCACTATGAATTTTGGAAGATGGGCATGGATGTTCATACTCCAGTGCTTTTCACCACATCCACATCATATCCCTGCAAAACCCACCATGGTAAAGGATAGATTTTGGAAGATATACATGGATGTTCATACCCCAGTGCTTTTCACCACTTCCACATCATATCCCTGCAAAAACCACCATGGATTTTGGAAGATATACATGGCAGTTCATATCCATGGGCTTTTCACCACATCATATCCCTGCAAAAACCACCATGGTAAAGGATAGATTTTGGAAGATATACATGGATGTTCATACCCCAGTGCTTTTCACCACTTCCACATCATATCCCTGCAAAAACCACCATGGATTTTGGAAGATATACATGGCAGTTCATATCCATGGGCTTTTCACCACATCATATCCCTGCAAAAACCACCATGGATTTTGAAAGATATGCATGGATGTTCATATCCCTGCAAAA
>VZTY01033055.1:15948-34573 GCA_013400935.1 Turnix velox
CACCATGGATTTTAGAAAATGTGCATGGATGTCAATATCCCAGTACTTTTCACCACATCCACATCATATCCCTGCAAAAACTACCATGGTGAAGGATAGGTTTAGGAAGATGTGCATGGATTTTAAATATCCCAGTGCTTTTCACCACATCATAACCTTGCAAAAAACACCATGGATTTTAGAAAATGTGCATGGATGTCAATATCCCAGTGCTTTTCATCATGTCATATCCCTGCAAAAACCACCATGGATTTTAGAAAATGTGCATGGATGTCAATATCACAGTACTTTTCACCACATCCACATCATATCCCTGGCAAAAACCACCATGGATTTTGGAAGATGGGCATGGATGTTCATATCCCTGCAAAAACTACCACGGGTAAAGGATAGATTTTGGAACATATACATGGATGTTAATATCCCAGTGCTTTTCACCACATCATATCCTTGCAAAAACCACCGTGGAAAAGGATAGAATTTGGAAGATATTCCAAAGAAACACAAAGTTGACATGACCCATCAACATTATGATCCTTCTGTCCAGCAAGGGAAGTCGTACAGGTAAAAGAATGAGACCTTTGACTTCAGTGGAGTGCTTTATGCAAGAATCTGGGGGAGGAAGGTGATATCCCCCCCATGGTATCAGTTAATGTCTCTAGGAGGGAAGAGACAAGAAATAATCATTCATGTGCAGTATCAAGATGAGCAAGAAATATCCTGGAGAACACATAATGAATTAAAAGCTGAAAGTCCAAGACAAACCCAGAAAATTAGCAGCCTGTGGCCACTGAGAAACAGAGCTTCAACAAAACAGATCAACAATTCAAAGGAGCAAATTCAAAGCCATACAAATTGCAGCAATCAATAGGAGTAAGAGGAAAACCAAAGCTGTGGACCTAATGTCAAAGCAAAACTTGCCAAGTCTAAAATAACCACATTTCTCTCTGAAATGCAAGGCTAAAAGCTGCTTCTTAAAGACAAATCATGGGTGCTAATTACCTAACACAGGTTTGGAAAGCAAAAGCAGAACTTCAGGTTCTTTTAGGAGGATGGACAGTGGGAAAAAAATCATCTTTTCTTTGTTGTGCTAAAGCAAGACCTGGGTGTGTAGCTCAGTTGGGAGAGCATCAGACTCCTAATCTGAGAGTCAAGGGTTCAAGTCCCTGTCCAGGTACGAAGCTTGCAAAAGTTGGGATGATGGTTGGACTTGATGATCTGAAAGGTCCCGTCCAACCTAGATAACTATGACTATGACTAAGGGATTTTCTCTCCCCCAGCAATTGTTTCATAACCCCAAATGGAGTCAAAACACCTCCCAAATCCCCAGCAAAATAACTGAGTGGTAGCACTGATTTCTCAGAATAAGCTCACCTAGAAATTACACATTTGAAAATCCTAAGCAACCTCCTGAAAACATTCAGCTAATAAAACCAAACTTTTTTGCTGTGAGGACAGTGTATTTGAGCAAAGCAGATCTTCCTGACCCATAAAAAGATTCCTGGCTCCTCAGACAAATGTAAAACCCACTTTTGTGTCACCTGTTTTAGTCAAAGAAACCCCTCTCCTCCCTTGTCAGGTACCATCACACAGCCCCGTGGAGCCTCTTTAACTTTCTACCTTTCGTGCTTCTCACCATTCAAAGATTTCTCAAAATTCAGCCCAGAAAGAATCCAAGAGAAACTTGTCAAGGCAAATCGGTCTGAAGCTGGACCCATCAACTCTGATTTGCTTTAGGAACAAACACAAGAAACACCCTCTTGCCCCCTTTTTCTGTCAGCAGAGAAAGTGGAATCCCTGAAAACCTCTGGAAATTATTTTCCCAAGCACCACTTAGCCAAAGAGCAACCAAATGGAACCTTCAGTTTAATATCCCCAAAATCACTATCTTTTTTCCATTTTTTTTCATGTAAACCTGATTTGTTGGGATAAATTTCAAGTTTTAAGCATGGCTTAAAAGCAATACTACTCCCTCAGCCATTTCAAAGGGTTGGATATTTTTAATATTGGAATGTATTCTCTACGGCATGGGTTTAAATCTAATCATTACTTTGAAGGGGAAAGCAGTGCATGAGAGGGAAGAGGTGTGTACCTGGCTTCACAGCATCTGTGAGCAGCACCCTGAAAAAAATAAAGCCACCTAGACCCCTTGGGACTCCTTTGCCAGTGGTATGTGTGCCCCTGGCTGCAGCAGGAACTCCCTCAGCAAAGGGATTATTGGTCACACTTCTTTCTGCTGAGCCTAACCCTGGAGGCTTTGCCTGCAGGCATCACTGATGCCAACAAAGATGAAAAAATACATAGCTAGGGACACACACATAAAAAAAAAAAAAAAAGAAAGTAAGTAAAAAGGATGGGGAAAAAAAGAGAACTGAACACACACACAAAAGCAGAGAACACCTGGAGACTGGCCATGCCTCAAGAGGCCACTGGGTGCCCCAGTGATCCAGCTGAAGGTCAGCAATTTTCATGTCACCCTGACAAGTGCCTACTGGAAAGGCAAGTAATGCAGAAAGGAATCCTATTAGGGAATAGGATCACACCAAGAACTTCTATTTTTCCTCTGCCTAAGATCCCCTTACTATTATGCTGGCATTTAAAGGAGCCCACTGGTAGCTAAAAGCCCAAACTCTGCAGCATTCTTGTGTCTCTCTCAGGTGGCCTCAGCCTAAAAAGCACATGAGCAACTCAAAGGCAGGAAGGGAGAAAAGCTTCCCCTTGATGCTTGTCTCATCCACACCATTTCACAGCTTTCAACAAGCCTGTTAGAAAAGGCAAAGCTCAGTCTTAGAAAGATACAAGCCTCAGCTCATCACTGCTGTAGGGGAAGACACTACAGACCTTCAGCAGGGCAATAATCCACCAGTGGTATCCACACAAAAAGCCACTTGATGAGGACTTGGATGTTTTAGTGGCCACATTAAACAAAGCACAATCAGGGTTTAACTTGACCCTTTGTAATGTTTCTATCTCTGGTCTCATCCTTCTTTCAGGCTGCAGTATCAGGCAACAGCTCAATTTCCCACTTGAAGAGAGCTCTTGGGAAGTCATCTGGCCGGGTTAACTGTGGGAGAATGGTGTTTCAAAAGGGACAGATGGAAAAAAAAATAATATTTTTCCTCAACGTCCATGCAGTGGATAACTCGGTAAGGGCCACTTCAGGTAGAAATTGCAAGCTCCTTTTGCCTCAGGAGCTGTAAACAGGGGATAGAGCACAGGCTTCAGCACTTCTAGCTTAAAAAATCTTGGTGAGTGGTGTGTCTGATCCTGTTGACTATTTTATCTCTGATTTTGCTGTAGGAAAGGGTTTTTGGGACCTTCAGGCATGTCAGGTAAGAGACACCTATATTTCAATTTCTCATCCTGGCACAAATCTTTGGGTTTTTTTCAATCAAACTTGATTTACCCATCTCTATGGCTGGCAGGAAGCAGTTTACTTTTGTCTACCCATCATTTGCCAGGCAAACTCTGGAGCAAGCAAAGAGAACCAGCAAAAAGGGTAATTTCAGTGCAAATTTGAAGAAGGTATCAAAGAAACTTCCATTTTGAGAGGATGTGAAGGCAGTGCTGGCAGCACAGTTTTGGTGGATGGGCTCTATTTTCTACTCTTCTGAAAAAGATTTCTTCTTCAGAATGATGTGCAAAGTGGTAATGAAGCTAAAAAACTAAACTGTGGTTTGGAAGTGCTGTCAGTGATGCAATGAAGAATAAAGAATAGCAGTTTTAAACAGTTTTCCTTAGGAAACATAGCTGTTCTCTGTGGGGAAGAATGAAAATGGCCACACAGGGACTAGGTAAGGCAAGAACACTGGGGAAATACTCAACTACTGATTTGGAATTTCACACAGCAGATCAAAAGATGCTTGTAGGGATAGACAGTGAGTGCAACCCTACCAAGGATGTTGAAGAAAACACAGAAAGAATTAAAATGGCCACACAGGGACTAGATAAGGCAGAAAACTGGGGAAATACTCAACTACTGATTTGGAAGTTCACAAAGCAGATCAAAAGATGGTTGTAGGGATAGACACTGAGTGCAGCCCTACCAAGGAAGTTGAAGAAAACACAGAAAGAATTAAAATGGTCACACAGGGACTAGATAAGGCAGAAAACTGGGTAAATAGTCAATTACTGATTTGAAAGTTCACAAACAGATCCAAAGATGATTGTAGGGATAGACACTGAGTGCAACCCTACCAAGGAAGTTGAAGAAAACACAGAAAGAATTAAAATGGCCACACAGGGACTAGATAAGGCAGAAAACTGGGTAAATAGTCAATTACTGATTTGAAAGTTCACAAACAGATCCAAAGATGATTGTAGGGATAGACACTGAGTGCAACCCTACTAAGGAATTTGAATAAAACACAGAAAAATTACAATGGCCACACAGGGACTAGATAAGGCAGAAAACTAGGGAAATACTCAACTACCTATTCAGAATTTCACAAAGCAGATCAAAAGATGTTCGTAGGGATAGACAGTGAGTGAAACCCTACCAAGGAAGTTGAAGGAAACACAGAAAGAATTAAAATGGTCACACAGGGACTAGATAAGGCAGAAAACTGGGTAAATAGTCAATTACTGATTTGGAAGTTCACAAACAGATCCAAAGATGATTGTAGGGATAGACACTGAGTGCAACCCTACCAAGGAAGTTGAAGAAAACACAGAAAGAATTAAAATGGCCACACAGGGACTAGATAAGGCAGAAAAATGGAGACATACTCAACTACTGATTTGGAAGTTCACAAAGCAGATCAAAAGATTATTGTAGGGATAAGTTCAACCCTACCAAGGAAGTTGAAGAAAACACCTCTGTAGAAACAGTAGGTCAAGTTGAGTAGAAGCAAGTGTATATATGGATCTTACAAGGTTCCTCCTTTCTTATGAGCAGAAAAAGACAGAAAAATCTACATATATAACCACCACCTAGGCTAAGGGGGAGAGAATTTTGGTTGTAGTTCAGAAATTCACACTGCTGAGAGCGAAATTGCAAAAGCATCCACTTACACAAAGGGATGAAATTATTTAATTGCATACACACTTCTGCTACAAGTTGGATAATAAAGCAGAGGAATTAGAATTGCTGATTTCCCAGCATAAATTTAACTGGGTTGATATTCCTGGGGAGGCTCACATGATCAGCATGTAAAAATAAACCCTCACAAACCAGCTTGGAGGGCTGAAGTGGGCAAAAAAGAAAGGGTGTGCCTCAAAAATAAACCTCATGACCCCACCAAGTCTGTGCAAATCAGATGGGAAGGATTTTGATGGCTGGTAGATTTATGTTCTTTCAAATAAACTAGAAGGCAGTGAGCTGTTTGGTGCCTGCTACATACTACCAAAACACTTAAATAAAAACCAAGATGGCCAGCTTCTTCAGCTTCTTTAAAGACTTATTTATCATGTGTTGGTAAAAAAAGCTGTGTTAACATATGGGACTTCAATCTGAATGGCATATGCTGGTGTTCTCAGGCTACCAGCACTAAAGTCCTCAGAATTTCAAAAAATTATAAGCAGACAGTTTTCTAACTCAGACCAGCTAGAGTTGGACTGTCTAGTGACAGATACAGAAAAGAGGTACTGATCCCAGATGTAAAAATTAATGGTTATTCAACTTCTAGCAGTCATGATTTTATTATATTTGTTGTCAACATATAGAATCTAGTCCAAAAAAATGTATGTGTGCTTTATGGGGGTTCTAGTCTGTCCATTCACAAATGCCATTGATAAAAAAAATCATTTTCCCAATGCTGAAATAATTATGAGCAATATCAGCTACAGAGGAACCTTTATATGGTAATCAAGAAAGTCTTAAGAATTACATTCCCACTTTTCAAAGGCCACAAATCCACAAGCAAGAAAGAAAGTGACAGTATTTTTAAAATATTCTTAGTCTAAAAGTAGACACGGAATGAAAACACATTTATTTCAACACAAAGAAATAATGATATAAAGGAAAACTGATAATAACAATTATAAACCAAAAGCTAGCAAGTGTAAGGAATTGACAAAAGGAACTAAAAAGGAAGGAAAAAAAGAAATCAATGAGTAAAGGATATCTGGGACTTTTAAAAGAATATTGAGAATAAATATGTTGTCATCTGTTACTGGAGGAAAATAGTAAAAATGTAATAATCATGAGGAAAACACATGAGAACTCAATGAATACCTGTCCTCCTTATTTGGGAAATAGATTTTATAAGTGTATTGTCTAAAAATAATGAGCCACACAATCTCAGCAGTGAGTCAAAGGAGTTTAAAACAAGCAGCTAGAAAAGGGAGATGTTTTTAAAGACAGACTATTTTAAAGTATTTTGAAAGAACCAGCAGGGAAACTCCCCACTCATCAAGGACTCAATAGGACTTAGAGTAGTCTAGAGGACCAAACTCAAGTAATATTTCTCCAAAATTTAAAGCAAGCAGAGAGAATCCTCCAAGTACCATGAGGAGACTCAGTTTGATCTCTGGGAAGGCAATGGGACAGTGAATCCAAAAAAGAAAATACAAATAGTTCCCAGCAATCCAGGTTTACAGGAAATGGATTTCATCACGTGGGGGATTTTTTATTAAATGAGAACACAGATCAGGTTGATAATATAGGTATGCTACACTTAGATACTTGTAAGGCATGCAATCAACTTCTCCATACTGTTTTGACATAGTAGGGTAGAATGATATGATCTAAACAAGGCACAAATTAAAATGGATTAAAACTGGCACCTTCTATTGAAAAATCTAACTACAAATAGAAGTCTAAGATTGAGTAGGAATAAGTTTTGACCAGACCAGCAGCACCAGACCTTCGTCTCAAGCTTTTTAACATTTTTAATTCAATGATTGGAAAGTTCTCATAATAAAATCATTATTAATGAAGTCTGCAAGTGACAGGAAGACTTTCCAAGAGCTAGATCGAAGAGCATAAACAGAAGGTGTTGATCAGTTTATGGTGACACAGGACACAAAAACTGAATACTGTAGGACACTTCCCTTCGGGATGCTCAGTTCATTGGAAGACCCAGAGAAACTGCAAATTTCCCAAATTTTATCATTGGAACTATTTACCAAGGGGACATTTTACAGCACAGGAAAAATCTCTTAAAACTGCAATTTGTTTGCATTTCTACAGGGTGTTGTGTACTTGAAATGGAACAGATTCACTCCAAGACTTCTGACCTGTCCCTCTCTCTTTTCACAGTCAACGATTTACATCTCCTGACTTTCTTCTGGAGCCTTCTGCGTGTTTTACAACATAATATTTACCAGAATATTTTATAGCTCCTCCCTCTCTATTTTCCTTGCCACCTTCTTCTCACCTAAAAGCTGCAAAACATATTTATTTGGTTGCTGCCATGCAGATTACCATTTATTCCACATGCCTGCAGCACTAATTTTCCCAGACAGATTTCACTTATTTCTGTTCTTCAGAAGAAATGGTGAGAAATGGCTAATTTGCTACATCACAACATTTTAGAAGGTGAAGATGATGGGAAAAAAAAGCCCCCACCAGCTGTCTGGAAAGTTAGGATGTGAACCCAGCCTTGGAATTATTAAAGGGCTGCATTTAAAAACAAGTGAAAGAGGTAATTTTAAAATATAAATATATTAATTTTAAAATATAAATACATTTCAGCAAGGCTGCGAATTACAGAATTGAGGGGGAGGGGTAATATTCTTTATTAGAAGCCATAATTTACCAATTAAACTGTTTTTTTCCAAGCAACCAGCTACTATGCATTGTAAAATGCAAAATGGAACTGCCTTTTGCAGTTTTATCTTCTGGAAAATAAAAAAATAATCCAGTTTCCACTTTTCCCCACATCCCGCTGCTATTTTGTGCCAGACTCAAAGTGACAGGATTTGCCAGCTACCAACTGGAGATGCTACCAGTTTCCAAATCAGGCACTTCTGTGGGCCAACCAAGGAGTCTGAAATCCACTGTAAACAGCCCCAAAGCTTAGGAGCAAATATGGAAATATGGGGAAGTGATTTAATACATTTGCTTCCAGCAGCAAAGTCAGACCCCAGGCAAGGAAAGGCATTTAGAGGGAATTCAGACAGACACCAAAAATTGGGATGGTTGAGAGAAGTTTCCTCTCTGGGGTAGGAAAAGCAGCAGCACAGAAGTGCCACTTCAGGCTTGAACAAGTTTCTCCCAGCAGAACTTGCCAGGACACTGTAAAGCAGAAGCTGACAACCATAAATCAGAATACCTCGAAGCAAACTTGCTTTAAAGAGAGAGGGTCTCCCCAAACAGCCACCTAATTCTCCCTTATCCCCATAACTGCATGATGAAATTAAATTTGGGCAAATACTCAGCAATGCCCTATAGTCTTTGACATTGTTACACCAAGCTGGAGTAATGCCATGGTTTGGGTTTTTGGTTGGTTTTTTTTGTTGTTGTTGCTCTAGAAAAGGTTTCTTGCTCTGCAACCAATTTGGTTTAGTTATAACAAACAGAGGGACTTACTATTGATCTCCCTATTAAATAGTCCCTGCTAAACATTTTGACTAGCCCTGCAAACTTAACACAGATGTTCACTCTGCACACATCACTGCCCACAGCTCATGCAGGGAACTGATGTGTGTCCGTGGTGGTGGGGGAAAAGCAGCAGTACAGAGGGAGCTCAAAAAACAAAGAGCTAGTTGGGCTGTGTAGATATAAATCATTGAATAGTTTGGGTTGGAAGGGACCTTAAAGATCTTCTAGTTCCAACCCCACTTTTGCCTGGAAGAAATTAGGTTTAGTGAAAGAATGTGTCACTCAGGTGATTACACTGAGAAAATAAGCAGCAGTGCAATGTGTACTTACCTCATAGAATCATAGAATAGTTTGGGTTAGAAGGGACCTTAAAGATAATCAAGTTCCAACCCCTCTGCCATAGGTAGGGACACCTCCCACTAGATCAGGCTGCTCAGTGCCTTGTCCAGCCTGGCCTTAAACACCTCCAGGGATTGAGGGGGCATCCACAACCTCTCTGGGCAACCTCTTCCAGTGTCTCACCAACCTCACCATAAAGCATTTCTTTCTTATATCCATAGTAAATCTCCCCTCTTCCAATTTACATTCATTATTCCTAGTCCTTCCATCACTAACCCTATTAAAAAGTCCTACCCCAGCCTTTCTGTAGCCCCCTTCAGGTACTGATAAGTCACTCTGAGGTCTCCCCTGAGCCTTCTCTTCACCAGGATGAACAACCCCAACTCCTTCAACCTGTCTTCATAAGGGAGGTTCTCCCGCCCTTTGATCATCTTCATGGCCCAACTCTGAGCCTGCTCCACCAGCTCAATGTCCTTCTTATGTCGAGGGCTCCAGAACTTGACTCAATGTAGGGTCTCACCACACCTGAGTAGAGGGGCAAAACCACCTCTCTTGACCTGCTGGTCACACTTCTCTTGAAGCAGTGAGGTGGCTTCCTCAGGTAAGCCCTGCTGCAGACACTTCACTGAGGAATAAAAATATTTCCAAACCCAAGCTGCAAATTCAGCTCTTTTTTTTTCAGCAAAGGCCAATCAGTTCATCTCTGATAGCATCACCCATGTGGAGTGTGACTTTGCTACCAAAAAGCAGGGAGAAAGTGGTTTGTGGCTGCAGCCCAATGCCAAGAACAAGCATGACAGACCTTCAGGAGCAAACAGAGAGGCCCATTTTTTTTTTCTTACAATTTTTCTATTATTTTATCTTGCAGATCAGGTTTAGCCTCTTTTGTTGCCAAAGCTTGGAAGCATTGTGAATCCTCCTCTCCTGGCAACTCTAGAAATTTCTGCTAAACCAAGCCCTGGTGCATTTTGTCCCTCATGCAGAGCTCCTTTTATTATGGCAATTGTAGACAAAGGTATGCTGAGGGGTTTTCTTCTTTTTTCACCTATGGAAGTCTATATCTTCCCCTCTTCCCTGACTCATATGGGATGAAGGCACACAGGCACATTTGCGAGTACTAGTATTACATGGATGAAAAACTCCCCATGAGCCGAAGTGTGTGCTTGTTGCCCAAAACCAACCCATTCCTGGGCTGCATCAAGAGAAATGTGACCAGCAGATAAAGGGAGGTGATTTTGCCCCTCAGCAATTAACCCTTTTTCTCAAAGTTTTGTCCATGATGCCAATTAGGAAGGAATCTCCCTGTTCAATGATCATTTTGATCTCTTTTTCTCCATCTTGCCCTGTTAATCATGGAAAATGGGAGGAGGGCTGAGTGGGTCATGGCCAGCCAACGTCACCATACAACTTACTCAACAGCAGTGTCAAGGATAAATAAAATTTTGAAAGACCTTCAGCAGTAGCATCCAGAAGATGGCTGGAAAAGGATTGAGGCAAGACAAGCCTATTTGGCTCTCACCTCTGCAAGGCTCAGCATCTCTAGGGTCCGGAGATCTCCTGCTGAAAATGTGGGAAAGGAAAAGATAATCTGCCATATTTCTTGGGTTAGGGTTTGACACCCTCCCTAAAGAAGCCACATCACTTTCTTTGAGGTGATCAGACCTCAACTTACACAATCCCAAAGAAATTTAAATGATGAACAATAAATAGGAAGTCATGAAAAGCAAACACCTGCAAAATAACTCTTCACTTGCATGTTCTTGCTAAGATTCATTAAACTTTGTGATCACACAAAGGTTTGTACAAATAACCAAAGATTATCTCAAATAGCAGAGCCTTGTGAAAAAGGAGTGAAGAGCAAAGTCCTCCTCATTCATTAATATATTTATAGATTTGTTTATTACTATGCAGCCAGCTTCAAAGCCTACCCAGCAGGGGGGAGACTATATAACTTATGCCTATAGGGCTGGTGAGGCTTCCAGTGGGGTTAGAAGAACTTCAAAAAAAAAAAAAAAGTTTGGCATTCAGAGGCAGTTTCTCTGCTTATCTGCTGCTAATCCAAACTCTCCCAACATATCAAAAACGTTGAACCGGGCAGGAAACCACATGAGAACAGGTTTTCCTACAGGATTTCTGGCATTTCTACATTAGATTCCAGATGGAAACACCCATGAGAACAGCTTCTATCCTGGTATTTTTGGCACATTCAGTTCCAGTCCTATCTGGAAACCTGAATTGGGAAAGAGAAACTAAAAGAAAAAAAAGGAAAAAAAAACCCCACACAAAACAAAAAGCACCGACCATTTGTCCTGGTATTTCAGAACCTGAGGAAAAGTTTATTATTTGAGATGGGGTTTAATATTAAAAGGGAAGAGATAATGTTCTTAGTTTAATTTTCAGTTGTCTGTCCTTACTCCTACATTCACACAGTCACCAAAAGAAATACTAGTGTTCAACTAGTTTTGCTAGTTAAACTAGTAAAATTAGAAATGACCATCTACCACAAAATTTTTTGGATGTCACCCCTCCAAAAATTGGGCTCCACCCAAATCACTTCCCTCCTTTCTACATACAAATGAAAACAAGAAATCAGGTTTCAATTGAAAACTCTGAAATAAATTATTTGGAAGTGATTATCTGTGGCTACCACTGAAGTCATGCTTTTTGCCAGAGTGGTTTTCTCTACAAGGTGAATAAATTGACCAGATTTTCTACAGTCCATTTTGGTTTGTTTATCCAGGTTTACCACTCTTTCCAGCCTGGCAAACCACTTCCAAAAGCAGTAACTTCAGCAGTAAAAAGTTTCAGTAGAACCTTTCCAAAACTATGTTCATCCTTGCCCAGTGATTTATATTATCAAGAGGTTATTTAATATCAGCCTTTTTCTCATTTATTGTTACTGAAAGTCTATGAGCAGTGTTCTTCACACTGTCTGAATTTTCTTCTCTCACCTTCCAGCTCTGTCCTTTACTTTCTACACTGGTAGAAAACATAAGGAACATTCAAGAACATGTCATCAATTAGTTTATTAGCAGTAAACCTCAACATCCTACTCTTTTTGCAGTTTTTAAGATAAATAATCTTTAAATCTACAGCAAAGAAATTAAGGAAAAAACCCAACCCTGTTGCTTTGACTCCAAAAGCCCATTTCAAGCTGCATCCACAGGTCTCAAAAACCCCAAATGACCCAAAATACATTTTCTTAGAGCCCCATGGATACATGTTCACACACTGCTGAAATCCTCCACCCTGATAACTTGCTCCATGAGTGAAACTATTGAAGAAGGTGGCATTTTTCAGTAATAAATAAAAGAAACAGTACCATGACCTTCCCTTCTTGCTCCCCTACCATTGACTGCTGTGAGCTGGACATGGGATCTCTGACCCTCCTTTTGAAGAACAGACTATCTGCTTGTGTTTATGTTTTTAAACTTTTTTTTTTCCCTTGAAGAAACGCTGCTGCATCTACTCACATGTACATCAGTTCCCTCTACTGGCAGCATTAATTAAGTTATTCCTTTAATTCAGCAGGTAAATTGTGGGTTTGGAAAGGAAGATGCTCTCTGTGTGGTGGGAACATACAGGGCTTTTACCTGTAGGGTGTTCTGCTTTTGCATGTGACCACAGAAACATTAGTGCCTCGGTTCTTACTAGTGTGCTAGCTCTTTTTTCTAGCTTTTTAAAAGCCAGGCAGATATTTAACATGATCTTAGTGTATTTTTGCCTTTAGCTGTGACAGCAAAGTGGGAAGGAAACTGAAGAGCAACGACTCCTGAGGCAGCTCAGGCAAACACTTGCATCAACCCTTGGGCTCTCTGCTTCCTGGCTTGGATGAGAATAGAGCCTCTCCTCAACCCAGCAGCTCCTTTGAAGGAGCAAGATGGGTCCATCAAGGCTTCTTTTTGCTCCTTCCTGTACCCAGAGGCTACTCTAAAACAATGCTGTTTCAAAACGTGCTTAAAACGATTTGCCCATTTTACCTTTTTTCTTTCCCCCCTGTAGTTAAAAGTAGACTGATTTTGTCCTGCCACAGGCAATGTGATTTCCTCCTGTAATATCAGGGCAGAGGAAAAAGACTTCCACTGTATCTGAGTGCTTGAGGAAAACACAGAATGAAGAAGAACCAGTTGTCATTAAAAAACAAAGAAAAGAGAAAAAATAATAAAAAACACCAAAAAACCATCAAAAAACCCCATCAAAAAAAATCAAACACCCAAAAAAATCCAAAACCAAGAACACCTCCAAAGAGAAAAGACACAAGATTTTCGCCTTTGGATTGACCTAAGCCATCAATATTTACCAAAACTAGCAAAAACCTTTTAATTTTTGAAGCAAATGGTGGCTAGATTTATTTCTTAGCTCTTTGAAGTTCTTCCAGAGTTTCAGCAATATGTTGGATTTAAATTCATTGCTTAAAATCTCAGCTTCTGACCAAGTAGCATAGTGATCAATAAAACCATTCTTGGAAATGAGGGTTTTTCTGCTGGAAGTAGAAGTGGAAAGACATTGGGGGGGTAAAACTACAGAAATTGGGGGGGAAAACTACAGAAACTGGGGGGAAAAAAGAGCAGCAGCCTATATATATTTGAACTTGCATATTTGGACAAATAAAGTTTAAGATTTATACAGTTTACTTCTAACTGGCATAAGTAAGATCTCCTCAATACACACAATTTCTAGGAATTTTCATAAAATGTCTTCATTGGAGATTCTATTCTCTTTTAAAAAAAAAAGTATTTCTATAAGAGATCCTACAAAAATGCATTAGAGCACCTGCAGTCATACTTAGAGGAGGAAAAAAGACATCTTGGCCATGCAACTGCATAAACTCCTGTTTGAGGAATAAATTTGTTTATTTCTGATTCTTCCAAGAGCTTTAACAGAGTGTCAAGACATGGCAGTTGACTCAAAGATAATGTAGATATTGCCTCATGATACCTGTAGGATCTGAATCAAATCTTGAGATACTTTGAAACTATGGGAGAATAATGAAATTACTTTTTTTCTTCTTTGTATTATCCTTTGTAGTGGGGAGCTTTACATTTCCTTTCTAGCAACTATGATGTTTTTTTGGGCATATTTTAGGGACCATTTACCTGAATACAATTTGTGTGTAAGGTGTCTGAGAACCAATCTGGATTTATTCTTCCTGGTCCTTGTAGTAAGTGAAAAGATTTTTTTTGCTCCCCCTATCAAAATAAATGTCAGAAAGTTCTTTTAATTTTTCAAATGAAATAGAATTTTTTTATTTTTTCAAAAAGTTATGGTGTTGCTGGAGGTTCTGTCAAGCTTCCCAGCTCCAGGGGTCTTTCAAGGGCACATCCCAACATTCTCCTTCCAATCAAGAGGGCTCATCCACTGGCTGCTTTTGGTTTTCCACTGTACTGGGGAAAAATCCTTGAGATGATAGACTACTTTTTCCAAAAATGTGTTGGAATCCTAACCCATAAGCACTTTTCTGGGAAAAATACTCTTGTTTTTAACAAGACAGTTGAAGAAATTAGCCTAAATAATACTTTCTCTTGGTACTTTTTGGACTCTGAAAAGCCTAATACAGTCCAGGTCTTTAAAAGAGCTACACTTTGATTTTTTTTACGTACACCCATGCCCTTCTGATCAGATATAAGGCAACAAATATAAATAAAATCAATATAAATAGGCCAAATTCAGCCTGTTTGGGGCACCATTAGATTAACTCCTGTATTGATGCACACAAATATCCACCCATATGTATTTCTGCAAAATTCTTCTAAGAGAAAACAAATATTTTAAGACAACAGGCTTCACAACCTATATTAATTCCTTCATCACACCTGCTTTTCGTGGTGAGCTACCAAGGTGATGTCAGACATGTGTCTACCCAAGGCAGGATCTTTTTGATATCAGGCAGTGGAAAAGGCAGAGTCTGGCTCTTTAGTGACCATGACATCCCAAAAAAAAAAAATTGGATGCAGGAATTCACCTCTCCCTCTCATAGGTTAAATGAATATTCTTGCAAGTATTGATTGTTTGGTTCTTCCAGTGGAAGAAGAATGTGATCAGCATTGATAACCAGAAGAAAAAAATATCATCTCCATACCTCTCATATGCAGATGGTGGCTGTTCAATACCAGTCAGCAGTTCAGCTTCCTGGTGTGACAGGAAAATATCTGCAGCAATTGAGGATTAACAGAGGCCACTGCTACATCACTGTGTTGTTTGTAATCGTTTCCATTCTATCAGAAATAACTGGTTGCACATTTCTGTGCCTTGACATTAAAATTCACCACTGAAACCTCCCCTTCACTGACAACAAAGAGAGAGAGTCTCCACAAATGGACCAGACTCCAAATTAAAGAGAGTATATTGTTAGGGTTTTCATGGATTTTTTTTTTTTTTTGAATTAGTGCTAGGTGAACAATAAATAAAAACTCCAGAAGTTCCCTGAGCTGATATGGCATTCAGGGTATTATCTTTGCTCGGTATGTGCTTCTGGGTGGAAGAAAAAAAAAAAATTCTAATTGCACTTCCATTCAAAAATCAACCGTGGGAATAAGGAATCATGCTTCATTTTATGCACAGCAGCCCCAAGGCCTTATCCTTAAAACAAATTACAGCACCTCCTATGCAACTCACATTCTGAAGCTAATTCCAAGCCTAGAGCAAAACTCCAAAATTAAACTTTAATCTGTGATCTAAACAATTTCGTGTTTGTGATAAATCTTAGTGGTCTGGATTTAAATATATATATACACATGTGTGTGTGGATAAAAAAAAAATATAAAATGCTAAGGAAATTGTTATTAGATGAAGAGAGAACATTAAATACTCAGCCAGGCTGAGATAAAATGCATAAGAGCAAAGAGAGGGAGTCAAGCTGTGAAGCACACACTCCCATACCTAACAGAGAACTGGACTTGCAACCAGCAAAAGCTTAAATTCCACCACATGGATCATATTTACTACATCCTGCCAAAGAAATAGGCAGCCTGCCATGCCATTAAAGCAATTACTCTTAGATATGTAGAAATTAGATTCTCCTCCTTGAAATCATAGGAGCACAAGGGGAAGGGAGGATGAGGAAGAGAGGCAGGAAGGCAAAGAATCCTCCCCAGGAATAAAAAAATCACCACCTGGGTACCAGAAGGTTTTGGGCTGGCAAGAGTTAAAGGAGTTGGAAGTGTTCTGTCTCTCCCCAACTTGGTGCAGTGACTCTGCATCCTGCAGGAACCTGTTCTGATGCTCTGATAAGTCAGAGAGAATTCATGGGAGATTACCACACAGCTCCTGCCAAGCTGTGCTGCAGCACGGGTAATAGATATGCTCCAGTACTAAATCCTAAAAGGCCCTGCTACATCTGTCAAGCATGCCCTGGAAAAGCACCCTCAGTTCAGATGTTATCACTGCTCTGCCTGCATCAGAAGATTTAGTGTCCACCCTGGAGGTTGCTTTTGCCGCACAGTTTTCAGGGGCAAAACAACAAGGAAGAAAGATGAGAGGGGAAAAAAAAAAAAAAAGGCAAATTATTCTGGCTTAAAGCAAAAGGAATAAAGTGATGGTGCTTGCAGACTGGTTCAGCTTCTCCACCCTGGGCATCCATAAGGTCCCAAATCCCACATTAAGATGATAGTGATGTTCTAAGCTGATTAGCTGGGACGTGTTGGGCTCCTTGGACTGTGACACCAAGGAAGATGATCTTGTGTAGAGCCACTCTTTCCCAAGGAAAGCTGAACAACAAACCCAGTGGGGGGCCACAGGCAGTGGATATAAGATGCCTCCCTTTGATAATTAACACTAAAACAGGTTCTGGAAAAGCTGCTCTGACATAAAATGAACTTTGCAGAAGTGCTGCTTGTGGAAAAAATTGCTGCTCCTCCCACTAACCACGTAAGGATGGGCTTGGTCAGGAGGGCTTCTAATGCTATTTATCATTTCACAAAGGAAAATACAAGAATATAAGATAAAAATACACTTACATAAATATGAATATACAAACACACAAAACAACAGCCTTGGGAACAACTCATTTCTTAATATACTCCCAAATAAAGCCCTGCATTTTAACCATCTGTCTCATCTCCTCATTCAAATCTGTAGGATTTGAATTCAAAGTGCAGCAGCAGCTCCTTTTTCACTTTGGTAAAAATCTCCAGAGTTCAGGAAGGAGAAAGGCTACAATTTCCTGACCCAGAATATGGATTTTCAAACTTCTCCTTCCTGAAGTCAACTTCAAGGACATTCAAGTTCCAGCCATTGGGATGCCAACAAGAAGAGCTCTGGGTGGTTGTGTTTGTGCTCATATAGCAATAACAGCTGGACTGGGAGGGACAAATGGGTGGACAAAGAAAAGACACACGTAATGGTGTGCAGTGGGGACCATGACAGAATCCTAGAGCTAACCTCAGCATGAAGGAAGACCAGTAAGAGAAGGGATTTGTGGAAAACAATGTAAATGTATAGCTAGAGAAGGAGCCCCTAGGCTTTAGGGCAACTGTTGCAGAGGAAAAAAACTGAATCACAAAATGTCCCCATGTGGCAGAGCAAGGACCAGCCCAGAAGATGCTCAGAAGAACATGGTGTGCATTCACAGCTACAGCAGAAAGCAAGCTTCTTCCCCATAACAATGGTTTCCTAGTAAATACATGGATATTCCTGGAAAAAAAATCCATTCCTTGCTACTTGGTCATCTGTCACAGGAGACCTGTTCAGACCCATGAAGGACTTGTCATGGTGTGAAGTTGTTGCCACCTGACAAAACCTGTGTGAACAGCACTGTGCAGTGCCCAAAATACCCAGCACACATGAGCCCTATCCCAACTACTAAGGGTTCACCAGAAGAATCATTCTGGATGGGGAAAAAGGTTCTGGGACTACTGCAGTCCCCCCCACTTTTGTCTACTGAGGAGACTCCTGTGCCCTGGCTGCTGTCAAAGTCAGCAGATTTCACAAGCATTGAATTTACATTTAAAGACACAGAGAAAAAAACAAAAATACCCTCAAAAAAACAACGAAACAAACAAAAATAAGAAAGAAAAAATAAAATCTTCTTGCTGGTACCTTGAACCAGCCTTGTGTGTGTCCTATCTATCCAGGTGTGCTGAGCTGCAGTGGCCAGTAGCAGAATTATGTCCTTCAAATGGAAAATTAACTCTTACAAATGTCTCTACAAAGGGCTTGAGTGGATGAATTTTAGCCCTGCATCATGGTAAATATACAGGTAACAGGTATATATATGCCCAAAATACTTAAAAACTGCATGTTCACCACTTTTGTGGAAAAGGGCTTTAAGCTGCTCATAGTATGCTATTTATAATGGGAGCCCAGTCCTATTTTGTTTAGCATTTATAGTGATTCCACACTATTTTTAATGCAAAACTGGAGATAAAGCAAGGTCCTTTTACGTTGGCAAAAAGGATTTTCTCATTAAGACATTAACCACAAAGCTTAATATACATTTCACTGAAAGAAGACACTTGCCAAGGCATCCTTCCCCCACAAAATATCTTTCATGAGAGAAGCATTTTAATTCAATGGGTTGAGTTGGATGCTCCTCCTTGCAAAATAAGACCTTGTTGAAGCTACAATATTACACACACACAGAGAGCAACCTTTTTGGTCTGCAAAGTTGCAGAATTCATAGCAATAAAATTCATATTACCATGTGAAATTCCTCAAGATTTGTCCCCAAAGCCCATTCATTGAAGGGAAAAAAATAAAGAAATAGAAAAAGTCAGCATAATTTAAGAGGAATTTCAAAATGCATGCATAGTTTATAAACATTTTAACCTGAGTGCATTCCAAATTATAGAATAAAAAAAATTA
>VZTY01033057.1:0-28338 GCA_013400935.1 Turnix velox
TCTACCTCAAACCAGGACATTGTTTCATAAACGTTATTCCAACTAATCTGTCCTAGAAACCATATTCACTAATAAGGCACACAAAGTAGTCTGTGCTGGTCATGTGTAGGGCAGAGTCTTCCTATCTTGAAATTCTCCTCCCCCCCTCTGCAGCACACCCTGTAACTCATTCTCCTGCTATTTTTCCCAAGCATCTGTCAAAAAACACATTTCCCACTCCTGCTTAAGACATAGCTCCCAGTTCTTCCTTCCATCTTAACACATCCCATGATCCACCACCAAAACACAGTCATGACTTTCTTCCAGACCTCTTGTAACTTAGCACTACCCATACATTTGGAACATCCATTTACTGATGCTTCACTTTCCTGCTGCTGCCAGCTCTGGGGCTGAGCAGTTTTGCAGTCTTTAAGGCCAGTCCATAACCACCGCATCCAGCATTTCAGACCCTGAAACATCCTACCAATCTTCAAAACCGTTGCAGCTTTTTCCAGTCCTAGGGAAGAATGTCTCTACAAACCCTCAAACTATGGCTGTGCCAATACAATGCAAACCTTCAGTCAAAATATTTCCCAACTATTTAATTTTCTGTTTTTTTCGTGCCTCCTTCTCGTATACTCCAATCACTCTCTTAGCTAGAAAGGTAAGCCACTAACCTCCTCTCCAGTTACTCCTTGGATAAATTAAAGAGTCTCTTAACAACCATCTCTGCTTCAGCACAAAGTCTAAAGCAGATCAAGAGGCTCTGATATCCACTAAAAAGTGTATCTCCTCCTGATTTGGACCCACCTGACAAGTCATCAAGGGCTCCAAAGTGGTGGGTCCTTGGAACAGTGGGAGCCTCTAAGCCCCCAAACAATCCAACGGAATTCCTCCTCATTAGTGTGCACCTGCACTCTTTTCCACTGTCCTTCTTTTCTACAAATAGGACACTGATTCCTTCCCCATGGAGGTCAAGGTTGGCCCCTGCTTAGCAAAGAAGACACATTCCAATTAAATCCAGATTGTCGCCCCCTCCCTTCTGACCCTAAAAGTCCCTGTATTTTTTGCTTTGGGGGTTGTAAAAACTGTGCCATCACTTTAGCACTAACCTTCGCTTTCTTCCCATCACTTCTCACATATGCTTGCTGTAAATACTGACAGAGAACAGGATCATCTGTCCCAAGAGGAAGCCACCTAAAATCTTACTCTAAATCATATTCAGGCCAAATGGAATAACAACATTTTACCATTGTTTCCTTAGTTATTTCCAGAGGAATGTGCAGACCACCCCAAAGTCTCAACGTTCTTACTAAGGGACTTATTGGAGGTATTTTGGGATCACCATCCCAATTGTTGAGACCCTTTCCAGACCTATTATAGCCTTCCATGGGCATCCTGTCCTCCCCTTTTTACTGCCCAGATTTCCCACAGTACTCACCAGTGAATTTTCTCTCTCTGCAGGCTTCTTCCCAGACCCCTGTGTCCGTCACTCGTCTGTCTCCTCAACAGTCTTGGGTACCTAATTGATCCTCCAGGTGCCGGCAGTCGCTGAAGGGAACTGATCACTGAAGCTGGGTGAGGTGTCGTCAGTTCTTTTCCTCACCTGCCATCTGTCTTATTGTGGAGAACCCCAATGAGTCCCCAGTTCTTTGAAAAATACCTGTTGCCTGAGGTCAATGTGTTCACAGAGGAGACAGATGAGTCATCAGGAGGAACTGACTTTATTTGAAAAAAGGGGAGTCCACCAAGACAACCCTCAGATGGGGTCTCTCCAATTGTTGGAGAATGCAGCCTCCTTTTATCCTCATTTTCCAAGCAGCAAATGTCCCTGTCCCTTTACCACTGGCTTCAAGGTAATTAGGATTTACAGACGCACCAATGTGCCTAAGATGAAAATGGAACTCTTGTCATTGATATCAAAGTCATGTTTGAAATTGAAATATGGTTTTGGTAACATCTGTTGCAATTTCCAAGTGGAGTTTGTGCCTTGGTGATATCTGTGCTTACATGGTTGTATTCTTAAACAGCACCTTTGGCTGGAGGATTAATCTGATTTCCTCTGTTTACAAAGACATTCCTATCATTTGTAGGGGCACCATGATCCTTATCCTATCAATTGCAATATATGTCTAAGTAGCTTTTTTTATTTGTGTATATTAAAAAATAATGAAAAGATTGTCAATCAAATGATATCATAGTACCCATCTTAGGGGAAATAAAGCGTCAGCATTCAGAAAAAATCCTGCAATTGAAAGAGTTTGAGGAAAATAAAATTGCACTATCAAAACTAAAAATTTAGTGAAAGGATATGAAGACAAACTAGCCAACTGAAGATGGAGGAATTTTGATAGTTATTGGATTAAGATATAGAATACTTAAGTCCTGAAAAAAAAGCTTTTCAGACAATAACTAATGAGGCCAAGACCAGACCACAGGCTACATGATGGCTGATGAGGAAAAGTATTCTGTCCCCAAAAAGAGGCTTTTTTCCCACTTCTTACAGGTCCGCTCCAACAAGAACGACTGCATATCAGCCCAGAAAGCATTCAACTACTCATTGTACCTCTGAGCCAAAAATATTTATTCAGTGTCATGCGTTGCATTGCACCCTCCCACCAGGTCAATAGGATTTTTTAATGTAGTTCTATACAAACATTCCAGCATTTTAAATCTTTCTTGGCTTTGGTGCCAGAAACTTTCATTGCTTGATGCACAAATTTCCATCTTATTCATACTTTACAGAAAAGAAATCTTACAGAGATAAATCAACGTTTGATTTATTCTTTTAGAACAAAAGAGAGCTCTTGCTCATCCAATCCAGTCCTTCTGTTTAAATGGAAATAAAAAGATTGTGTTTCCCAGATTCAAACCTTCATCCAATATGAAATCTTAGATTATTGGAAGTGAAGAGGAGATATTAAGAAAATTGTTTGCAATAAAATAGCCAGAGGGTCCACCATGCAGGGACACTCAATGATGAGGACAGGGGTTCCTTTACTAATAGTATGATGCGGAAAGATACCAGGACCAACAAGAGCAGCTGGAATCAGATTAATGACACTGATGACTGGAACATCAGGAGAAAACAAAGATTCAGATAACAACATTGCTGGGACGACGTAATTTATGGGAAACTTAGAAATCAGGTTTTGTTCAGTTCTTGGTCTGTGACACATAAATACTGTGCCTGTTGCTGATCTCAGTACACATGATCAGTGAAATTATTTCCATGTGTTCAGTGCTGCAATAAAGAACACCTGCTTAATAGTCACCATGGCTATTGAGTTATATTATTACATGCTGCATGGGTTCAGAAGCCTGTCTCACAGCTTGGATTTTTTGTTTTGCAACTGAATAGGAGATTCCAAAGCAAAAGTAGTGATCTACTATGCTTATTTTGTTTACCTTTTTCAAACTGATGTAATGACTTCATTACTTCATTCAAAATCACAAAATCCTTTATGCAAAGGAAGTTTTAAAAAACATAATAAATGCTTATTAACATGAACATAGTATTAAGATAATATCTGATTTTTCATGAGTGGCTAAAAATGGAGTATTAAGAAGCAAAAGTACAGATAAGTAGCTGTTTTTCATGTCTCTTAATGAAAATGTCATGTATTTAAATTAATTATAGTGAGAGCCAGCCCTCAACATTTACAGTACTTCAAAAAAATTTTTGGAGATACCGAGGAAGAGGAGGAAGCACTTTTAAACTTAAATCAAATTTCTTTTTTTTTTCTTTTTCAATTGCCATCTTAGAAAACACAGTGTACAGTACTGCAGTTGCTAAAAGTCCATGTAGCATAAGGCTACTGTTCCCAAAGAAAATTTCCACCCCCTCATAACTTGCATTTAACATTGCAGTGTGACCTTACTTCATAAAAGAAAATACTCATGTAAGTATGAACTTTTATTGTATAAACATCAAACCTAAGTGCAATTTTATCTTAGTTGTTCCTCCCTAGCAATTTCTTCAGAGCCTCTGACAACTTTTCCCCATGAATTGTGAAGAAGCAAGTGGAGACAAGTACCAGCATGCACACAGTAAAATAAAACTCTGCAAACACTTGTTCTTCATAAGCAAAGCTCCTGCAGTTTTTATTCAGAGAAATTCTCCCTGAAGCTAAATTGCATTTTGCAGATCAGAGGCATGACTGTACAGGGGTTAAAAAAAATGTAGCACATGCCTTCAATCTCAGATTACCAGACAGGAACTTTACCCTTAGTACAATCTCCTACACTAGTCTGTGTAATACTGGAAAGAGTGTGGAAGATGGGTCATGGTGTCTCAGACTGAGTGTGGACTTGAGTTTCAGGAATTTTTGACTACTTTCTTTTTTCAGTAGGAAAAACTTGTTGGTTTTACAATTTTTTTAAGCTTAATTGATTTTGAAGTATAACAGGATCAGATTTGATTTATACTGCGCTAAGTACAGATGAAATGTTAATATGAAAGAAGAGAAGAATTAATTTGTCAATTAATAGCATATGTAGTGCAGGAGGATTTCACGTATTGAGCTGAAGTGTGAGAAAACATCCGTGTCAACACCAGTATGTGTATGAACGAAGAGGAATGTTTATGAAGGTTGGAAAAGCTATTCCAGTTGGGTCAGAACTGCTCTGGTGCAATTACGCAAAGCCCAAGAACTGTAAGGGACTATAGAGTTGACTGGAGGTTTTTAGAAGGTGATTGAATGTTTCAGAATGTCTCTCAGGGGAGTGTTGGAAGTCAGGACATGAGGCCCAGTGCAGCAATTTGGTCATTCTGACATAAACATGATCTTTCAGAATCAGATGCTCTCTATTTCTGGCTTTCACTCAATGCAGTGCTCTTGCTAGATGCTTTTCCCTTCTAAAACTTGTCCTTTTTTTGGCTTACCTCTCATACAGAGTAATTCTCTGTACTCTCTTCCAAAGGCCTGCATTACAGAGCCCTCATTGTTAGTAACTCAATCTTATTTACCCCATTAGATGTTATTTTGAAACAGATTTTACTAACTAAAACATGAGTACAATAAGAATTTATACCATTTTGTTACAGAACTAGAGAATATGGTGCACAGCAGCACTACTTCAGCAAACATTTCCCAGGTGTATTAGCATGTCTCTGAGGTGATTGGAATATGTAAACTTGAAACAGAAAATTGCTCAGGGAAGCCAACTTTTGAGGACTAAGCAACTCACTGGCGAAAAAGCCATGTGTAAAGAACATAACCAAATAAGGATTACCAGCATCATCAAAAAATCAAACACAACATATTTAATGAATGCAAATATGGAAGCAAACCTGTATACAATATAACCTAAAATATACTTGGCATGCCTGATAGATGTTAGCACTGTAGTTTTATAGTTTTCAATGATAGCTCTATGTTAAGAAGAAATTCTTTAATGCTGAACTGATCAATAGAAAATGAGCAGGTCTGCATGTTCTGTTTCTCTGGCAGTCACCATGGCTACATATAGATAGATGTTACACTCGTGTATAGTGACGACAGCTGCTTACCATGCCTGTTATATACAAACACTGCTAATCATCTATGATACAAGATACTGTCTGATTCTCAGAAAACAGAAAATCACAAAGTAGTTTGGGTTGGAAGGGACTTTCTAAGATCATCACATCCAAGCACCCTATCATAGGCAGGGACATCTTTCATCAGATCAGGTTTCTCAACATGACATCCAACTTGAATCTAGACACTTCCAAAGATGGGGCACCCAGAACATCTCTGGCAGCATGCTGCATTTTCTCATCACTTATATCATGAAACATTTATTCCTTATGTCCTCTTTCAGCTTGAAAATCCTTGCCCCTTGTCCTGTTACTACAAGCCCTGATAAAAAGTCTCTTTCCAGCTCTTTTATATGCCCCCTTTGTATATTGAAACGTTGCAATAATATCTTACAAAGCCTTCTACTCTCCAAGATAAACAACCCCAATTCTCTCAGTCTTTCCTTATAGGAGAGCTACGCCAGTCCTCTGATCATTTCCATGACCCTACTCTGGTCCCATTGTATTTCTTGTACAAGAATCCCAGAGCTGGATACAGTACTGCAGGTTGGGGTCTTATGAAAGCAGAAGTGGAGAATTACCTCTCTTGACCAGCTGACCATGCTTCCATGATGCAACTCTGGGTGGGGTTGGATGGCTTTCTGAGTTGCAAATACATATTTCTTGCTCATGTACTCTGCCAGTATACCATGTCTTTCTCATCAGGGCTGCTGTTAATTCATTCATCACCTAGTCTATACTGGTATGGGAGCTGCTTTGGTGCAGACACAAGACCTTGCATTTCACCTTATTGAACCTCAGGACATTCACATCTGCCTGCTCCTCAAAACAGCCAAGTTCCTTCAGACTATCCTTCCCTCGAGTCATCAAGTAAATCAGCTGCACCACTCAGTTTGGTGTCAACTGTAAACTCGATGAGGATGCAGTTGCTGTATTATTGATGAAGATATTAAATTGCATCAGACATCATATGGACCCTTGAGGAACACTGCTTTCTGGTTTCCACAGTGATATTGAGCCAGTGATCACAACACTTTGGATATGGCCATCCAGGCCATCCGGTGAATTACATATCCATCTAATGCTCCATCTGTCAAACCCACAAACTCCCAATTTATAGACAAGGCTATTGTAGGGGACAGTATCACAGGCTTTACAGTGCAGTCCAGGCTACTGCTGATGTTGTTATCCCTTGTTCTTCCATGTTGGTTAGCAGCAAATTCAGTAGTGCTTCTCTGATCTGACTATAATGAGATATTCAAATTTGAGGATTTCATTGCCAAAAAAGGGAATAAAGACTTAGTAACATGAAATACATACAGGTAGATTTGAGCCTTTCTTCAGTAAAAGTCTAAATAAAAAATCACTTGCAAAGGTTTATATTAATTATTTGTGCTTTAAGTAAGTAAATTACTATTTTAATTTCCATTTTCAAGGACTTTCCCTGATCTTATAGCAGCTGTTATTCACAGAAATAAAAGGCCTTTTTTAATGACTGACATCTGATTTGTTGAGTTACAGGGTCTTTTCCATCAGCATTGCTGCTACAGATAGCCCTCTTGGAAAAGCATGACCTCAGGTATGTACTCTACATGTTTTACTCCTAGAAAATGTGTAAACGCTACTTTCAAATTAACAACCTTATGGCAACTAAATCAAGATAAAGGCAAATATTTCTTCTCAATGGGATTTTTCCCTCATGACAGTGTAACTGTTTCCATGATCAATAAAGACACATAGTCAAAGTGAAGTTCAGTCAGCTTACAAGAAAATAGTTAAGGAAAATAGATGGGAAGTAAAGTAATATATTTGAAGGACAGAAGATGCTATAGTGATACAGAGTAGAATTCTCTTAAGTAAGAATTTTCTTAAGTAAGACTTTTCTTAAGTAAGAAAAAAGTGTTTTCTGTTGGACCAGAGCATGACTTTTGGAAGAGGCATTGAGCCTTAATACAAATACACCAGCTGACAGAGGATGCAGAACATTCTGCTTACAATTAGCTCCACTGTAGAAATGCTGTATTTATAATAGTTTTAGCCTCAACTTGAATCTGTTTTGGGGGGGATTTTTGTTTTGTTTTGTTGTGCCTTATAGTTGTTTTTTAAAACTATTTATTTGTTTTTAAAGCATGAAGATCTCAACTGCCCACCACAGGATAACCATGATTATAAACAAGACAGCGTGTTAATCTACAAAGGAGCGGAACATCTACTGACATACAGATCAAATTGAGGCTAAGAGAGTGTAGTGATTATTCTTCTATACTAGATGCATTGCTGTGGCTCAGAAAACGGAAAAGTGAAATTAAGAGGGTTGCAGGTTGCAGTGCGACTTGTACACAACTGTAGGGAAGACAAGTACTTCCTTGTGATGACTTTGGTCAGGTATCAGTTGGATGTCAGGGGAAGGTAGTCCTTTTTATATTACCTCATCTATAACGTTGAGATTTTCTTGCACTTAAAAATAAGAGGGAGAGCTTTTTATATTTTAGGAAAACTAGGTAAAGCTCCTGATTTGTTTTTGCTTTTCTAATGTAATTCTGCCTTACACATATGTATTGCCTATCAAGATGTGCAGAAAATTTTCATTCCTTATTCTTCTCCTCTGTCTCATTTCTGCTACACATCACAGGACAGGATTTATGTCCCAAGAATGCTTTTCTCTTTATGAGTTAGCATTAGAAATACTGATGAAATTACTGATGAAAGCAGTGTCTCATGCTTTTACATTACTAATTTCATAGTAATAATCTTACTGAGATCACTAAAATTAATTAGTGAGTCTTTCACTCACTTGAGGAACACATGCTGCATTCAGAATTTTTATTTTGAGATTACTGCAAACAAAATCATCAGATTTTATGAGACATAATGTTCAAAGAAGATTTTTGTTCTTTCTTGGAAGAATGAGAAGTCTAATTTGTGCTTCTAGAAATTAGAATATCCTCAAATACAGTCTGCTTCTCTCTCAAAGTGGAAAAAATTTGTCACTTACTGTTCTTTCAGCTTACTCTATAAAAAGTATTAGAGGGATTACAGAATATGGAAAAGTAAAATGGAGATAGTTTAACTACATAGGAAAGATATTTAAAATGTCTTTTCAAAATACAGGAAAATTTCTTTTTTTTCCCAAGTCTCACATTCAGGATGAATTTACATGACAATTACTGAAGAAAAATAATTAAATAGAACATTATACGTTTGGCACACAGCAAATATTTATGGAGATCCACTAAAACAAATGTTTGTGATTTGTAATTCTGTGTTTCTTGCTTGTAATTGAATTATGAGACATAGACCCTAGAGAATAGCTGTAGAACCATAAAATAAAACAGAATATTTTCTCTTATTTTCCCCCTAACTTGACCACAAATAATAGACTTCTGTAATTTCAGTATGAGAAAATCTAGGAACCATATAATTAGAATTCAGAGGAATTTTCACAAAAAGTTACATCCTGGTTCACTGAGTTAAGGCTTCCCAGACTTTTCTCTCTCTCCTAATTTCTCTGTTTCCTTGATCAGTTTCAACTGGACAAAATAAAGATTTGAAGAAAGCAATGAGTATGTCCATTCCATATAACATACATATCCATGCCCTGTAGAGGTCGCTCCTTGTTATAACCTGTAATATCTAGAAATTCAAGTCCTCTGTTGGCAAAATATCATTCACTGTCTGACAAGCCAGGTAGAGCAAATGTTACAGTCCAGTGGTGTATTTCTGTAAAAATTTCAAGCAATCACGGATGGCAGATCAAAAGGGAAAGACATGATAATGATGATAAAGAGGAAAAAGAATCACAGGAGCAGTACAATAAATCTCTGAAATTTTGAAAAAGAGCAATCATTACAGCAGTAAGAGGAGCAGCCTTCCAAGCCACCAAAGCAGCTTCAGAAGTGATTGCAGAAAATGTGAGGGAAAAGTAGTGTGGAAAGATGGGTATTTTCTGTTACAATTCATGATCAAGAATGAGGCAGCTAATGGAGTCAACTTCACGGAGCATAGGTTGTTCCATCAAGTCAAGGCATCAAAACATAATTCAAATGCCTATAAAGGTAGAAAACGTAATTATTGATGGTGCTATGCAGGTCAAATTCTGGTTTTTTGTATAATTAGAACTGCAAGTGAAATTGCTTCTTGCACTCTTATCTCTTTTTATTGCACATTTTGTACAAACAAATTATGAAGAACATGGAGAAGCAGTTGGCTTAGGAATAGTTACATTGATGGTAATTGGTAAACCCGTTTCTGGGGATCAGTATTTGAAGGCAAGAACTTTACCCGCTTTATTTTAACTTGATTTCCAAATGTACTTAGAGGAGGAGTTATCTTGATGCACACAGACATTAAACCAGTGTAAAAATGAAACAAAAAAAATCTATCTAGCTAACCTTATCCCCTCTTGGTGTCATCTAGTAAAAATCTTAATTAGCTAGACTCTCTTATTGTCTGCACATACATTTAAGCACTTTGCTACCACAGGATAATCTTATTGTTCTGACGCTTCCTACATGTGAAGTATGCAGTAGCTATTTCTGTTAATCTACTCAGTGACATCTTTTAAGTGCCACACATTCAGCCAGAAGACAGCATTTCACACATATGTAATTATCAAGATTAGTAAATCTTGTAATGAAGAAAGGAGGCTGATATGTGCATGGCATGATATGCCAAAGCTTCTCAGGAATGTTTTATTTCCAATAAATACATTGTTAAGTTATATCTAAGAAAATATTAATAACTATTGGAACAGAATTATATTCTTTTTAAACTCAAATTATGTTTTTGTATTCATTATCAGTGCTTATGATCCAAAATAAATCCCTGTATCTAAAAATGTGGTTGCTCAGTGAGATTTTTTTTTTGTGGTTTGGAAAATGATCCCAAACTAGGTGCATTTTTACAAATACATTGATAACTCAAAATTACTATAAGTGAATAAATGCTTTCTAAGTGCTGTAGACATATTTGCTGTTCAGACTCACTTATCTCTATGAGGGTAATTAACTCATTGGCTTGTTGAGCATGTGAGTTACTGAAAGTGTCATGCATGCAGTTGTCTTCAGAATAATATACTGTACAAAGGCAACACACATACTACGTCAGCTCTACACATTTACTTAAAATCACATCTAATCTCAATCTTCAAATTCATAGAGAACCACAAGCGTGTCAAAATCTCTCTTCAATGCATTTAGTCATGAAGCCATTGTTGTTTTAATTAAAATGCTTAAAGGTTTCATATGAGTTCAGACAACATAATTCACATCTTGTTTCACAATGATGTATAACCTTAGCTGGTTTAGATCTATAAGCTTGCAAAATGCTTAAAGCCACTTATAACACTTAGATAATTCGGAATATATTGACCACAAGTACTTTACTTGTACTTTACAGAATAATTCTATAGCTTTTAGTAGTACTTGGTAGAGTTCCAGGGGACACACAAAATCACAGGATCACAGAATCACAGAATGTTAGGGATAGGAAGCGAACATAAGAGATTATCTAGTCCAATCCACCTGCCAGAGCAGGAACACCTACACTTGGTCACACAGGAACGCATCCATATGGGTTGTGAATGTCTCCAAAGAAGAAGACTCCACAACCTCTCTGGGCAGCCTGTTCCAGTGTTCTGTCACTCTCACTGTGAAAAAATTTTCTTAGATTCCAGTGGAACCTCCTGTGTTCTAGCCCCTTGCCCTGAGTCCTACCATTGGAGGCAACTGAAAAGAGCCTGGCTCCATCCTCCATCTCCCTTTTCATATTGAGAAAAATTGATAAGGCCACCCCTCAGTTTCCTCTTCTCCAAGCTAAAGAGACCCAGCTCCCTCAGCCATTCCTTGTAAGGGAGATGTTCCAATCCCTCATCATCTTCTTGGCTCTGTGCTGGACCCTCTCAAGCAGGTTCCTGTCCTCTAACTGAAGGCTCCAGATCTGGACACAATATTCCAGATACGTTATCACCTGGGCAAAATAGAGGGGGAGGAGAACCTCTCTCGACCTACTTACTACAACCCTTCTAGTACACCCCAGGATGCCGTTGGCCTTATTGGCCACAAGGGCACATCGCTGGCTCATGCTCACCTGCTGTCCACCAGGACCCTAGGTTCCTTTCCCCTACACTGCTCTTTAACAGGTCGGTCCCCAGCTTATACATGTAGGACTCTACACCTGCCCTTGTTATATTTCATTGAATTTCTCCCTGCCTGTCCAGGTCTGGCTGGATGGCAGCACAGCCTTCTGGCATGTCAGCTTTGTGTCATCAACACATGAGATATTGACAAATTTAACAAATTTTTCTTCTTCTTTTTTTTTTCCCTGAGATGCTTAAATGTAGTTTTCATTAGAAAGAGAAGTTCAGGGTTTGGAATAACTATAAATCAAAGCACTTACCCATTGATAGTTATTTCTTCCCTCAAATGATTTAATTAAACAAATAACTAATTTTTACCACTTACATCAGGAATCTTTGAAAAGGGACAATTTTTTCTTTCTTTTCATATTTGAAAAGTCTTATCAAGTCAAGTTCTTTCAACTTTTCTCCTGTCATTTATTAAATTATTCTTTAAAAGGTCCATGTGTGCATGCAAGTTTGACTTCAGGTGCATAAAGCTGAAATCTTAATATGCAACTTTTTAAATAAACAGCACAAAGACATTGCCAGGACTGAAAGGGGCTTCTGTGAAAAGATAATTAAGTGCTTTAGAGAGTGTCAAGAGCCAGTAGCTCAGCACTGTCAGCATTCTTGAGTGTTATAGGCTATAATTAGATGGCATGGAGGTGTAAGGGATGTTTGGCAGTTTATTACAGCATGATCTCCAGAGTAAAAATAAAAAGCTTCCTCAAAATGAAACACTATGTGTGAGGAGAGCAGAAAGAACTCACACATGTTTCTCTAATGAATTACATAAATTGCTACTTTGTGAAGATGCCACTGTTCTCAAAATTTGTATTTATTTGTCAAGTCAGTTTTATCTTATGCTCTACATTTTGATTCTGAGCACAGTATTACTTTTGCTTTTCTGAATTTCCAATTATTTCTTAACTTGAACTCCCCTCTGTTTCATTATGGCTCCTGGAGAGTGCCTTTTAATCTATAACATCCTATATAACAAAGCAGGTGCTGCTACAAGGATTGCCTAATACTCCAGTTCATAATAAAGATACTGCCACTTGCTAGCAAGTACTTGGAAGTCATCAAGTAAGCTTTAATAAATAGCAACCCTGAAACCTTATGTTAGTATTTATGTAACAGGGACACCATACATGACGACTTTGCAAGAAAACAAAAATCTTTCTTTAATTTCTAAACATTACAGAGCAAGGAAAAAAAAGTTCTATTTTAGAAATTACATACCCTGAATATAAAAGTAAACATACATGTCTTTGATCTTGTGTTTAAACACTGCATGGGATGTTTTGGTTTCTAAAGCAAATAAGTCAAAATGATTTTCACATCCTGTTATGTCATTTGTATTTGAAGACATGATCCTAAGTGAAATTGTGTAGGAAATCAACTTAAGAAATTACTAGAGTAAAATTTTCAAAAGCTCCTATTTGATTTAGCTATTGCTGTTTAAATCATGCAGTACGACTGGTTGATTTCTTGATTACTGGACTGTGTACTTCTGCAAACATAATACTGTAAAACCTTTCTCTATGATTCATGAACTCCTATCCTTACTCCTTCCATTAATACAGCCCTAACCATCTCAAAATATGAAAGAATCTAACTCCTTTTCAAGAGAAAATCTGTTATATCTACTCCTTTTGAAATGTTAGAAGATGAGATTATGTACTGAAAAATATTACCCACTGTAACTTGTATTTTTGACTGCAATCAGTATTTTTAGGTGTAGTATTTTAATTAAAGGTTAGCTATTCAAGATTTCATATGATTACAGTAATGATTATTAAAATATCAGATGTCCACATTTCCATTAGCATTCTACTTGGTAATTAGCAATAAGCAGAAATAAAATATTAGGACTTTTAAAGTGGGAGATTACCAATTAATGGAATTCTCCAATGATACAGAATAATTATTAATTATCATCACCATCATTATACACAAAGCAGTGCCTCTGGGATACCTGTGTGCTTCCTTCCTGCACACTTCTCTCACATTAACCTTATCTGCTCTCAAATCCTGTAGCAAAATTTTTATTAAGTAAAAAGCTGACTGCTTAGAAAATTAAAATTTAGTACTGCAGGGAAGTCATGGAATGGAGCTGAACTTTATTTAGAGGATTCCTTTTCTCCATTTTTTGTCTTCCAGACATTTCACAAACTTTAAAATGACAGCATCATTGATGTGCTTTATGAACATATTTTGGTTATATCGATCCTCTAGTTCCAAAATTACATTGTTTATTGAAATAGACACTGTAAATATTATGCAACATCATACATTAAAAAATATTAGTTAAAAAAAACTCAACACAATCTTTCCAGAATTAGAATGTATTTTTTGCCACAAAATGAAACCTGGTAATTCTGATAATTATTTGTGATCAGCCTATAGGCTTATTCTTTTTCCTATCTAGAAAACAGAAGTAAGTGCTAAGATACTAAGCTAGAATGATTTCTCTAGATAGCTACAGGGTGAGAAATAGTTCTATTTTAGTTTAGTTAGAATGTTTTGTAAACTGGGAGAAAATTAAACAAAACAAAAACAACCCAAAGGCCTGCTCTGACAGTCACAGAGAAAAATTAAGAAGAGAATTTTAAACGGCACTTCTTAACATTAACTGTTTAGGAGACATAATTTCTTTAACATTCTTTTACTTACAAGAAGGGAACATGACTCAGCTGGAAGTTTGATTACTGTGCGTGGAATGCCACCATAGTAGAGCATGTGGGGTAAGGATAAAGAAGGAAAGGTGAGCTAAGGTATGTAAAACAGGCTTCCAAATCAGGAGAAGATAAAAGATGTTTAATAGGATTTTAGAATTTGAAAAATATACATATATGAACTTTTCTCAGGAAACCTTTTTTAAAACTTCATTTTTCAAGTTCAAGAAGTTATAGTTTATGAAGACTGGCCATATATTTCCTTTGACAAAGATCTTTTCTCATTTATGGAGAAACTACTCCCTGCTGTTTATACCACTGAACTCTTGAACCTGTTGAGAAGTCACTGTAAGCTTTGGGTTCTATTCATTCCTCTGAGTATTGTTCCCCTCACAAGAAGAAACACCCTATGTTAGAGAAGTTTATGTTTCTGAACAAAATCCGTAAATCTTATTAAACCAAAATCCAGCAGAAGGTAGAGGTAGAATTTTTTTTTATCCCCATAACTTTCCAGAGTCCTTGAAATTCATGTCATGACATTAATTTGTTTTGTGTTTCTTTCTATATTGACAGTGTCTTCTTTAAGTTTTAAGATGGTTTCTCAGTCACTGATACAAATGTTTCTGAATAAATCAGGATCTGCCCTTAGTAATATTCTTTTTAAAAGACTATGCAAGATTGATTTTGACCTCGACTTCCCTTTTTTCCCTCCAATAGCAGCTTTTGTAGCTGAATAAGTAATGTCATATATTATCCTTGCTTATTTCTCAGAGGTACCTTTGTTACAAGGGAAATATTTTATTTTGTTTCTTAGATTGGCTATGGCAGAAAAAAAAAAAAAAGAATAAAAATTCCCTAATTTGGCTGATAATCAATCTATTATCTCTCAATTTAAGAAACTAATAATCAAAAATTCTAAGCAAGTTGTAGGGTAAAGTTGTCACCATTGTACTCGTGAAGCTCATGCACTCTAACTTTATGGTGTATCTTCACCCAAAGCAGGTTACATGCCAGATTCTTTAAAGAGCATGTAATAGTTTTTCTAGTCACACTCAGTTGCTCAGGTGGAATGGTGATAGAAAAATGTAACTGGTTGCCTTTTCTTGGGACATTCACCTACACAAATATCAGCCATCCAAACATGAGATATCAGGAAAAGGAAAAAATGTCAACTGAATTGTATCCTGAAAAATACATTCCTATTTTCCTGCTAATTTTGCATAGTAAAAACTGAAAGTAAAGTAAACTATTTCTGTTTATTCTTATGTTATTTTGCACTGTTTTCTTGTGCATGCTGCAAAGAAGTTGTGATCATTTATTATAGACATTGCTTTAGAGTGTAAATTCTGTTTTAGCATCTGAACACTTGGAGCACTCTGTATGTTCAGCAGAACATAAAAGCAGTGGAAAATCTACGTCTAATTATTAATGTCTATTTGTATATTACAGAGTTAGGTTTGGTACAAAAATTTAAGTAAAAGTGAGCATATTTTGACTGCTTATTGGAATTTATAGCATGTTCCAATTATAAAATCAAAGCGATATAGAAAAAAAATCCCAAAATCAAAAGTTAATAATCTGACTTTTGCCCTTTTGATTCAATTCTGTCTGCCTTTACAGGGCATATAACTAATTACAACATCATCACAGTGAACAACAGTTTTCTCAGGATACATTTGACAAATTCTGTTTTTTTCATAAATATTCTATCTGTGAGATCTTCAGTCTTCTGTGATAATTTCTTAAACATACAAAGAGATATTCAATGAATATTTTATAATATCTTAACCAGCAGCTGTTCTACAGTAAGTTGAGTGGTTTCAAAAGATGCAGGGAGTGAATTAATGAGGATTTTCAGTGTACTACATTAGATGTATTTTCATGTACTTGAGGGAGCCTGCCCCCTTTATGCAGTCTTGACATAGGGGCAGGATGAAAATTGCTGATGAAGATTGTTATGTGTCAAAAGGAGTATGATTATGTGACTCACCTTGTTTTCCATTGTATATAATTTATAATTTAAAAGCGTACTGTCATGGTATTTTTCATAATTAAAAAAGACCTTGCTATTGTTTATAATTATCCCTTTAACACTTGACATTGAAATCTGTATCCTGATTTATTTCGTCTTTTCTTTGGAAGTTATGGATGAGTTATTGAAGAGTTATGTATGGATGTCAGGTGAATTTATGCTTTTTTATTAATTGAGAAGAAAGGAGAGCATTTCATTGTATTTCACCTAGATTGTTTGCTTGACAGCCTTTTGACTTTCCCCTTTGTATTCTCAGATCCATGCTATGTCCTTGGACAAGTTGAGCGTGGGAGTGCAGCACTTCCTCCTGTAGTGCCTTGGTGGCTCATCCTATGCAGAAAAATAGCTGTGTGTGAGGAAATGCCTTCATTTAAAAACCTGGGCCTGAGTCAGGATGTCTGTTCCTTTAGGAAGATCGATGTGAGGACATAATATATTGCTTCATCAGTTTATTGTGTGACTTTTGTCTTTCATCACCTAATCTCCATCACTGACAGTCAGTGCCGAACATGTTGGCTGTGCTCATCCATGACATTACCTGTCTTCTTTTTCAAACTTTAAACTCCAGAAGTTCTGACAGAAGTGTTTGCTACTTTGCAAACATAAAGTAACATAATAAATTTTGTAATTCATGCATTTAAAGTCTGAGATGTAATTGCCCTAATAATTGTCTCACCGAGTTACACCAGATGTGTAACTAACTAGCTAGCCCATTTTCTCTTTTTTCACTGATGTACATGTAGTTGCTGTTTAAAGACAAAGAATAGGAATCAGGAAAATCCAGACTGATTCTTCCAATTTTCCAACCTTCCAATTTCTGGAAATTTGCAACTTATAAGCTTTATCTGACCTGAAAATTGCACTTAGCTTTGTTTTTTTTTTTTTTTTGGTTTATCTTGATAGATACTTCAGATCCTTCTGGTGAGTTGACCTTGGCTAGCTGCAAAGTACCCACCAAGCCACACTCACATTTACCTTTCTCAACAGGGTGTAGGAAAGGGAGAACAAGACAGAAGAACTCATAGGTTGGAACAAAAGACAGGCAGATTATTTACCAACTGCTGTAATGGACAAAACAGAGCATTTCAATTTATTAAGAACTTAAATAGAGTTCAATGGTAGGAAACAAAGACAGAACTTAAAACATCTTCCACTCCCTTCTTCTCAGGCTCATTTTCACTCCATTATTCCAGACTCACCTATCTCCCACCCTCGTATCACAAACTGCACAAGGCAGAATGGGGAACAGTAGGCTGTAGCTAGCTCATAGCAGTTTCTCTTCTTCCTCCTTACCTTGTTTTCTGCTTTGCAATGGGGTCCTTTGCTTCAGGGAATTACTTTCTCCTCTGTGATCTTTCCCCCCAGACTGCATGAGAATCTTTTCTCCAGTGTTTGCAGCACCTCCTCCCCTTCTTTATTTCCCTCTTCACTCCTGTTCTACGAATGTAATTGTTCCAGTATGTACTAAAATTTAGTTGAAAGTACTTCTTTCTAGTGTAAGCACACTGATTGTTAATTTTGTTTGTCTTCTACGTTATGCACGTTTGAAATGGTGATTAGCCATACCTATTCCCTTTCTTCATGCACAACACTAGTGATTTTTTAAATAGCTGTCAAATTCCTAGCCATCTCCTGCCTAGATTGAGGAACCTAGTTGGTTACTCTTTTCAGAAAACATTTCAGACTCCTGAAATGTCTTTTCAGGCTTGTGCATTTATCTCCCAGAGTTGTAGTTCCTGCTGAGGTGAGCCAGCTAGATGATTTTTGCCTCTTACAGGGCTGCCTGGACCTTTTGCAAGTAGTGTTTCACCATATTCTTAATGTTTTTTCCTACACTATCTACAACAAACATGCTTGTGCAACATACAAAATATTTAGATGTGTCAAAACCAAAGAACAGAGAAAAATATGCAGTAACCAAGCAAAGATGAAACTGCAGAGCTTTAGGAGAAGACCTATAAAATATCCACTGGGTAACATTATGTCTTTTTCTGGCAATAGAGCAAGTGGAAACAGCAGAAGACAAAGTAAATAAAAGAATTACTGTGCAGTTTTCCTGCTTTAAGAACAAATGTCAGTTTCAAGAAAAAAGCTGCTTCAGACAAAAATATAAGATTTCCAGAATCACTAATCCACTTGGCTCACAATGTCAGAAATGTCCTGAAGCAAATACTGTAGTTGTGAATGAGGCTTCTATTTCTCTCAGGTCATCTTGATCTTCTTAGAAATCTCTCTAGCTTAACAGTTTCTTCAAGGGTAGGGAATCTGTATCCTGCTCCTTAATCAGCGCCCTTTGAAAAATCTTCTGCTTCTGTCATGATCTAGCTAGGCTTTCTCTCGTAGCTGATGTGAAGACACACAAACTTCTTTTGTACTTCCTCATTCTTCTAAAGAACATTCCCCAGATAGCAGTGTTTACATTCAGTAAGTCTTTTCCTTGCATGAGATGCAAAAGTTGGTAAAAATGTGGTTAAAAATGAGGTAATTTAGATAATTGTTCTAGACTTATGCACAAAGGATTAATTCTGTTTCAAAAAGGAGAAAGAGTCAATGAGTCTTTTTGAGAAGTAATACCCTTTGTACAATGGCAGCGCTGGACTAGGCAAAACTTCCCAGGACTCACTGTGAGGAATTATGAGCAATTTTACTAGAATCAAAATCAATCTTTCACTAATCTACCTGCCAAACTACATTCTGTCCTAAAGGAAAAGAACTCCAACAACATGAAAGTAAGTTTTCAGTCCTGCACTCAAGTAAAATATAGTCCCTTTTACCCAAACTATGTTCCTGGAAATGCTTGTTCAGATTCATAGAATTTATTCCCAGACATTCCTTCTTCCTTACGAATAACTCAGATGCCTAGAAAAGTGTCTAGAGAAATGCCTATAAAAGCACACTCTGCACATGCCCAGAGTTGCTTTTATCTTGACAGACAGAGCAGCCTAAAATATTTTCACAGAAATATTTATTTCTCTGCATGATCCTATCAGAGTCATGCAGCACTCACAAAGGTTAAGCACTATCCACACATGTACTAGTACCATCCTCACCTAAGACCATTGTATTGGGGTCATTGTCCTGGCTAATATAAATCCCATTTTAAGCTGTCAAACTGAGATTCCTTGATGTGAGTCAGTTAGATTAGATCCACTCTGGGACCCAGTCACCTCACATGAAATTTTGTGATACTCAGTGATACAGCATGGAATTCAGTTTTTCCACTATACCTGCAGGCCTGGAAAAACTACTTGTAGTAGCAGTTCTTTGTTAGATTTGGCACTAAGTTGCCTACTTTGTGAATGTTTCCCACTCTTAATTTTGATGACTGACCAATCTGACAGACAACCAAAAAGTAGCTTTTAATTTTTCCCTATCTAAACTTTGTTTTGAACTTTTAAAACTCCTCTTTTTACTATGAAGACTCAACTTGATATCTTTTTCTTAAGAGCAAAATATTTTCTTAAGAGCAAAATATTTTCATTAAGATTAAAATTAAAAGACATGGCAATTAGTTAAGGCCCAAGAAGGGGATATATGATGCATTTTAACCAAAGCTTTAGTGGATTGTTAAATTGAATTAGACTTCTAGTGATAAACAGGTTGCAGTTAATCAATTGAGTAAAAACCACAGGGAGATTACATAAGTTACGTTGGATTTGAAGGGTTTTACAAGTAATCACACTTTGAGCACCACGTCTGTTTCATATTTGTTTAACAATAAAATTGATCTCCAGTTAATGGTGCACTGTATCTACTGCTGGCAATGAGGCACTGAGTGGCCTGAAATTTGTTAGCACATCAAACTAGATGTTTGTGATAATGAGAATAGTTTTGGAATAAAAAGTATTATTTAAATCATGTGATGAATTTGTGCAGAACATATCTTCTAAGAATTTATTTTACAATAAAATTTTATTTACAATAAAATTTTTTTAATCTGCTTTGATTTCATGAATTTTTCAACTGCATTATATATAACTTTTAAAGATATAATTGCAGTTTTTGGGTAGGATAATATAACTGGATTTAGCCAGGCCTACTAGTAAATATACTCAGTAATAAGTAGTGTAATATAGCTCACTTTGGTCACATCTGGTAAAAATTTAGAAGTTTATTTTCTAGTTGACTAATTTTCCTTAAGGTATGTTAGTCAGAGATAAAAGGCTTGCTAGGTTATGGAACACAGTTCAGTGCAATGTAGTTTATAAGATTTATTTTTTATTTGAGAATCTATTTTAAAAGTTTTAAAAAATAAGAAAACTTAATTATTTCTCTGTCAATCATGACAGGGAGATGTTAGATTTTTGTTACCAAATGGTTGTGACAATACTCAAGCTGTGCTAGGTTGATTTGACATTTGGTATCACTTGTGTTTTGGTTGGACGTGTGTCACTGTGTTAGATCCAATTTAGTAAATGTGTCATATATGAAATCTACATTTTTCTTCTGTAAGTATCTTCAAATATAGTTTGGATTTTTTCATCACGTTTCTTCTTACTAGTCATCTCAGTGTGCATACAAGTTGCATTCAAAGACACAGAGCACAGAAATCCTTAAAAAGACAGTGTAACATTTCAATAAATATTTTTAATTTTACAAAGGATTTTTTTTATTTTGATACTACTATTTGCAAAAAACCCCAAACAAAACTGAGAAATGGTTATGCTGCTGAGGACAGAAGAGACATTAAAATTGGAATGTCCTTCTATCCTCGCAGCTGTCGATTGGATCAGAGCTTGTTGGCAGGAAAAGGTAAAGTCCTTGATACATCAGTAAGTAAAAAGTGGAAGACTATTTCACAGAGACTGGAAGTTTTACTTGATACAGTATTTAACTTTTTAAGAAAATACAGCAACATCAGCATTACATTAATAAATAAATGCTGGATGTCTAAAATCGTTGGAATTCTTTGCCAAATCACTAAAGAGTTCTTTCATGTCACTTTCATGTGAAAAATGATACTTGTAGATTTTGGAAATAGTGAAGTCATACTGATTGCAGAGAAAGATACAAGTCTAAAAGCAGAAATGTGAAACCAGTCCCAATCTACGCTAAATATTTTGTCTTCAGCCTCCTCTGTGTTTTCAAAAGAATGCTAAGGGAAATACTAAGACAAAATGAAGGACAAGAAGTTATTTTGGGAGGAAGTGTAGATTTGGCAGCAATCCTTCTGGGAGCAACTGAGGAGAACAAGAATTCTTGGACAGTTTTGAATACAGTGTCACATGAAATGCTTCTTTGTCATGGCCCTGTCTCTTCTTTTGTTTGCCACCTTATAGAGGTGGTAAGAAGCAATTGAAACTCCTTCCCCATTTTGTCTGTATGGTAGACACAAATCAGCTAAATTGTGCTCATGCACATACAATCGTCAGTTCTGATTTGTCCTGCTTTTTTACGGTAGATTGATCATCTGTTTTGTGAAAGGCATGTGCAATGGATATATGGTTTTGGGTTTTTTTGTAAATATAGCGCATTTTCAGCAGGCAAAGTAACATGCAATTTAGCTAAGAATCTGTATCATTTCTGAGTAAGTCAAAATCAAAAAACATTCTTATCACAGGTTAATCACTTTTTTGACTCTAATATGTCAAAAAATTTATCCATTCTTCATATCAATGTTAAGTACAAGTCAAAGTGGTCTATATTCCTATGGTCAACATAAGGTTTTCATCCGAAGATTCCATTGTGTCTTTCTGTTCTGGTGTCATTTCATGGAAAAGCACTTGTTCCTGATCTGACATTGATGATGGTCTGACATGAGTGTTAGGATATCAGGCAAGCTAGGCATTGCAGAGCAAATATGTAAAACCTCATACACACATATATATGCATCTGTCCTGGTTTTGGGCCAAAATTAATAAATTAGCCCCCCAGAGACAGATGGTCCTCCCTCTCTCTCTCTGAAGAGAGGAGAGGAAGGAAGGAGGAGATTTAAGAGTTCGGAAGAATTTCAAACTACTTTAATAGATAATGAAACAATAAACAAAATCAAAAGGAAAAGATAAAAAGGTGTACAATATTTACAAGACCGAATCCAGCTCCTGGGATGATGATCACGATCCCACGTGAGCAGGCCGAGGAGAATCCAGCTCCCGGGATGACGATCGCGTTTCCACGTGGTCAGGCCGAAGAGAGTAGGCCTGAGAGAGCGCAGGGTCGGGGAGGGGGACGCCGACGAGGGAAGAGAGCCGAGGAGGAAGAGCGGCAAGGGGGGAAGAGCGAGACTGACCCCTTCGATCCCTCCTTTTATATGTTGAGGGCATGAGGCAGATGGGATGGAATACATTGGTTACATGTTACATCCATCAATGTAAAACCCTCCCCTTGCGGTTTCTCTTTCCGGTACAAACAACCACGAGTTCCTTCTTCACTAGTGCTTCGGCACCTCCCCCACGCTGGCCAGGTCTGCCGAAGGTCGGCCAAAGGCTTCGATGGCTCTTCTTTGTCTTGTTGATCACTCTTCCTTTGTCTTCTTTGATGGGCGTCGTTAAACTCCCTAGCCAGTTTCCATCCCCCACGAATTCCTCCGTTTTTCTTTAAACATTATACAACGGTAAACAATCTTACACACAGTAATAACAAGTAAAAATATTAGTACAAACACAAACCAGAAAATTTACCCCATTCTACCTCAAACCAGGACAGCATCTTACTGATAATTTTCTTTTTTTTCTATGTAATTGTCAGTATGTACCTTTTACATTCATTAAATATTATGGGCTCCCTCTGGTGGGCCAAAACGATACTTTAATATTTTAGAGTCATGGGGCATAGTGAGTCAGTCGATTTAGTCTAGAGGAAAAGAAGTGCTTGCATCTAGGGTTTGGGCTTCTAATCTGGATTTCTTATTTTAATTTTGTTACAGTCTGTTTCTCTGTCTCAGTAATTTGCATTGTCATTTCATGATATTTTCTGAGCTTAATACATAAGTTAGGCATAATTTACTTTTAAAAAAAATATTAAAAAGACAAAATAACCTACACTAAAGTGTAAGGTTCAGGTTTCATGAATGCATGATAAATATAACCAAGAGGAGCAGTAAGTCTCTACATTTAATCACAAATATAAAGTAGTGATTATAAATTCAAACAAATAGATAGGGCTTTTTTCAGAATATCAGACATGAAGTTCATTTACACACTGAAGATAATTGCTCTCAAAAGGTTGCTGTGTCTTTATCTCATAAGATTAACTGCTTGTTCAAAATCAGGACTTTATCTTGGTTGTTAGTACATCAAATATTTTTCCGTTAATTTACATAGTTTCTCTGGAGTTGTGGTGATCTCATCCTTGTGAGGTGAACAGTAAACTTTCTTAATCTTTTCCTCATTAATATGTATTTTCTTTTATGTGACTATTTTTTGTACTTGATAAAATTATGGATTGACTAATTCTTATGACTTTCCCAAAATAGATCCAGAATTTGTATCTGTACCTATGAACAACTTCATAGGTACAGGAAAGATGAATCATATATAAAGAAGAAAGTTGAATAACTGAAATAGTTAGAGTTGGCTGAGATTGAAATGATGTACTAAAAGATAAGGTGATTAAATTAAAGATCATTACATATCTTGATTTTCTGACTCCATTTTACCTTACTTAAGGTGATTGATCACTTTCATGAATATCTCTTTTTGACAAAAGGGCTATTTTGGGATATAATTTTCCAGATTACATTTTTCTCTGTAAGTTCTTTCACATTTTGTACTATTGCGTGGCTTTATTACCTTTTATGCACACACAAAGATTTCACAAAAAAGATAATGAAAAAATAGATTTTATTGAATGGATAAGATGAAATAAATCTCTGTGTTTAATTTCATTGTGAGAATAAAATTTCATGTTATAAGACTGAGGCCCCTAAAATAGAGTTGAAAAATGATCCTCAACTCCAGTATAAAGTGCACAAATAATTTCTGACAGCGACTGGAATTTCAAACTGAGAAAAGGATAGGGCAAAACTTTTAATTTGTTCACCTCTCTTATAAAGAACTAACTGCAAGATGTCACTAAACTTAGTGTCACTGTGATCAGGAGCAAGGTTTTGTTGTTCTGAGGGCAAGACGACAAAGCTTTCCAGGATGAATCATAGCTGACACTAGGCTGACCCCAAATGCATTTAGGAAGCTGATGAAGAAGAGCAGAGACTTCCATTGAACTGATGTCTTTCAGGAAGACTGTAGTGTTTCAAATCCATATTCCAAATGGCCATTTCATTGTCAATAAGTGCTGCAGAAGAGCAGTAACCTCTGCATGCATGGCGCGATGGGAAAACTTTTAATGAAAGAACCTGGTTACAATGCAGACTTCTTTCCTCTTATTAATGGAAGTAGATAGCTACAATCTTTGCCCTTACAGTTAGCCACATTTTTCAGAAGTTCTCATTGCAAAATGGAGAAGATAAATTGGACTCTTAACTCTTCTTCACAAGGAGAAAATACACAGGGTATAGAGAATATTTACAAAACTCCAAATGGTCTTCTCATCATGCCAGCCTCCATTTACATAATAATATATCATTATAGTGAGATAAACATGGGAATTATTTCTTGCATTTTGTTATGGTGATTAAAATATGGCTGTTCATGTTCTAATGTTTTTTTTGTGCTTACAGGGTACATCATTCTCAGCTCTCCACATGAGCATTACGATGATGATGATTATGCTTAGTTCAGAATAAGATAAATAAGTTACAGCCTGAGAAGTCAGTACTTGAAAATAACTATAGTGGTCATATTTGGACCCTTTTTTTGTTCTTTTTCTTTAATATGAACAGACCAGTTTGTCACATTCTCACCCTCAAATAAGCTCATGAGTTTATCACTCAGTAAAGAAGTTCTCATCTGTAAGGTTTCAAAATGTCAAGCAATATGTTTCTTTGTCCACTGAAAGTGGGAAAAAACTTTTACTTTGCACAGTTTCATCTTTTGTTTGATGCTTCTACAGTATTTATGTTTTTTTGACTAACTGTATGCATTGGATTTTATGTTTCCAGAAGCTACTAAGGAAAACAAACAAAAAATATCAAGTAACTATTTTGCAGTTTCCTTTTTTTTCCTCCAAAATAAAGCATATTAAAATTTGTGAATGTACACACACAAGATAGAAATTGAATTTAAAGCATTTATTCCCTTTGTAAATTCCACATGGTGTCCAGGTTTTGTTTGCAGTTTCAGAATTGCCTGATATTTGCTTCCAAAAGCAGTATGTTCCAATTTTCTTATTTCTATTCTTTCCAAGAGATGCCATGAAACATGCTGATGAGTGTTAGTTCCATGTCCTGTTCTCGAGTAGTGATTTCCAAGCTTCTTCCATTCACTTAATACAACAAAAGAAGTAATCACTTCCAGCTTTAATGAAAATAAGCTGACTGATTGATTGATTGATGATTGATTGGTTGATTGATTGATTTCTGAGGTGAGAACCAATGATCCTATATGCTAAATGGCAGTAACCTGTAACAAAGTCTCAGGCTTGTTGTATTCTGAATACAGTTGATCATCAGTGGAAGACAAATCCTATGCAAACATCAAGATTATAAAAATTTTAAAATTGTTATAAAATTTCCATTTATATTTTTCAACAAATCCTCTTTCTTCTATCTTTTTTTGCAGACTTTATTTTGGAATTAGTTTGGGATTGAATAGAGGAAATAGTGTTCATTCAAACCTAGATTTTTCTTTTTTTAACAGAAGTCAAAGAATCTCTGCATCCTTATGCAAACCAAACTAGCAAGCAATTGAAGGTTTCCTTTCAAGTATTTTTGACTGCCTAATTACATTGCTTCCAAGTTTTCACTTAAGTGAGAATGAATAAGGGCCTGGATCAACCTGGGTGTAGTATTTTTCTCTTCTCAGAGCTAGTTTTTTCTATTTGCATCGTTCCTGATACTACAACCTTGTTCTACAGAAACTCAAAGGGGCCAAATTCTTACCACTTCAGACACTTTACTGGCCACATTTACTGAGGCTGAACTTTTCACAGCAATACTTAATGTGTTATAAACTGTTTTGTTCTGATAAAGAACTTGCTTTAACTGTCTGTTTCCTAAAAGACTTCGTTGAATATTATTATTTATTGTATTTTGTTGCTGCCCAAAAGACAGCAAAATAGTCTCATTTCTGAACAATACCTCCACATTTTTCATAGCTGTGAAAGTTAATTCAGATATGTTGATTTAGAAGTTCTTCCACCTTCCCCATCCCCCAGTTTCTCAAATATTTAAACAATTTTTGACCATTCAAAAAAATATATTTCTCTTTTCTCTCTGTTTGTTATAGGATTAATTATGTGTGGTGCACCACTGCTTATCCCCATGAAAGAAAATCTAAAATGAGGGATTTCAGCTTCAAGAAGGCTATTTTGTCCTGTTTCTGATGTTCTAAAGGGATTAATTTACCATATCGTATAGCCCTGGAAGACTGTGATAATTGAAAACATCCATATTCATTGCATGTTCAAAGGGATCTGTCTGACTTTGTAATGTAAAAAGTGCATTTTTAACCTGAACGGGGACCTGCATCTGGTATTCCTTAATCCTATTAGTCCGACAGTTCCAAAGCTTTAGTGTATAATCATTAACTCATGTTAATCCTCAGACATGCTTCCAGCTTCAGCCTGTCAGAAGGAGTCCCTGCAGGGAAAATGTGGAGTTGCTGATAGCACACCAACAACTAATCTTATCTTAAATGCTAGCAGCAGCCACTATCTGTGATAGCCAGGGAATTCAAACCAATTTTTTAATGGGTGTTGGGCATCACCTTCCCTTCTCTCACACTACTTTTCTACCTTGCCCTATTTTCTGCCCATTGCTCCTCCCAAGTCTTTGTTAGGCAAGCAGTAATACTGGTGGTGGCTGGGCAAGAGGCGGTATGGACTGAGGACCATATTTGAAGTTATTTACTATGCTGTCATGAAAGTAGCAGTGCACCTTCTCAGGTGCTTTGCAGGTTTGTCTACAGAGTCTCAAAGCCTAACTTAGTCTTTATTTCCCATTTCCCACCGGTTACAGCATCACATAACAAGATCTCTGAAAAAGGAAATACTCACCTGGCTGCTTCTGTAGTGTCATATGCTAGTTTGGCATAGTCATCTGGGAGGCAAGTGTGAATAGAGGGAGAGAAAATCTCGTGGAGGCAAAAAGAGAAGAGTTTTGATGTATTTCTCTTTCCCTGGCCCCAGAGCTAGACAAAAAGTGTTCAGAGCTCTCTCTCCATACTGTTAACCAGTGCAAACCAGGGGGAGTGGAAAAAGCTGAGAGTATTTTCACTTTATTTCAGTGAGTAGGTGGAGGAGAAGGTAGTATCACACAGGAGTGTCTGTAATGTTAGCAGTGAGAAAGGAAGGCACAGCATCTCTGCTATACTCTTCATGAAAAACAAGTTTTTCATCTGCCATCTGAAACAGCGTAGTTTTTCTTTTTTCTGTTTTTCACCCTTGTTTTTTTTTTTAAATTTAGAGGGTCTTATGGTGGTTTAATTTTGTACAGATTCTGCTGAACTTGGCAGGAATATATCCGGAATGGGGAGCAGAAAACCAACAGATCTGACTGTGCCTCAGCTGTCCTTTATTCCACCTCTGACTTTTGTGTAGGTGAAGCAGGTTCATAGGTCGGCACCACTGCAATGCAGACATAACCTGAGACTCATCCAAACGGATGTGCTCTGTAGCACTGCTTATGGCAAAATGATTTCCCTTTTCTCCTATTGACTTGAATGACACATGCCTGACCATCCTTTCTCGGGAGCTTGGCAAACTTATTTTACTAACTCTTATCCCACTTATCCACTCTCTGAAGTCTAAGCATATCTACCTCTAATTAAAATTAAGGAATTTTGCTTAATTAAAATATTAAAAGAAGAACAATAAGGGGTTTATGTACAGTCTAGGTCTTCAGGTTGAATCTGCACTGTTTCTTCTGGAAGAACTTTGAGCTCTTTCCACACAGGGCTCTCTGCACACTGGAGATCAGTACTGGAGGATACCTGTGTTGGGGGATGGGCACAGG
>VZTY01033058.1:0-10569 GCA_013400935.1 Turnix velox
AAAAACCAGGGAGCAACGTGGCACTCTCAGTCCTTCAGAAAGTTCCTCAAAAAAAAAAAATTGGCCAGAAGTTTTTTTTTTCTCTGAATGTGGATACACCCTGTAATACAGAGTANTTTTTTTTCTCTGAATGTGGATACACCCTGTAATACAGAGTAGTGGTTAGACTGAAAAAAAAAGACTGAATGAAAAAAGAGAATATAAAAATAAAGCAGAGAGGTTTGGATAATAATGGCATTCAGGGGCTTTTCCTGTTTTAGATGAGAAAGTCCAAGGCTGTGATGCACAAATTAAGGGTTTATTAAAGAAAAAAGCAAGTTCCTCATCTTATTTTTAGAATTAAAATCCTGGAATTCATTAAATGATTCAATCCACTTGTGAAAAGAGTCTTTGGATCATGTTTTCTAGTCAGATTTGGAGGTTCTGCTCAAGGTTTAGAACAATTAATTTTTTTCCTTGATACCACTACTTTTTCAGCATAAGAAAAGTTAAAAAGACTGGGTTTTTTTAAAACTACAGTCCTCCTAATAACCAAATACATTTACCATTCAAAGCCATGCTTGATTTCAGTTGCATTCTATGTCACATATTTCAAATGTCTTTAAAGAGTTAACAGAAATAAGTATCCCAAATCAACCCTTACTTCAGTTCTCTGGATACATCAAAGCTAAATGGGTCACCATCAAAATTAAAGGAAAAATGTCAGGCAGGAGGAGCCTGGAAAGAGGTGGAAAAACCTCCTGCCTTGCTACTGGGTCAAGGAGAGAGCCAAAAGCTGTAAATCATTCAAAGAACTCAGCTGATATTATCAGTAAAAATAAAAACTCTCTATGAAAGCAGTGCTACCCATCTGTGGCTTCTTCAGCTTATTTGCTCATTCACATTTTTCATCTCTTGAGGGTAAAACTTCATTAGAGATCTTCTGAGGAAGAAGAGCAGGTGACATCCTGAAGAGCAAGTTAACTTGGATGATCTTTCAGATTTCCCAAAGCTACCAAAAACTGGGATGAAAATAAATGTGAAAATTTGAAACTGAGATATTTTTAAGAAGACAAAAAGAAGAGTTTTAGAAAGCAGCTGCTCTCTAATGGTGCTCTTGAAGCACAAAGTAAACTAAAAAAATACTAGAGAGAATTTGGAGTTAGGAACAGGAAGGAGATGGAGACCTCTCTATCTCCACTCAGTAAATTCCCTTCTGGCACATTGTGGGGGCATCATTTTGATGACATCTGATGGCATCTGAGTCCATGCTTGTGTTACCACTGGATGAGCTCATTAGCTGGGTGTTGGGTGAGGCCTGAGAGCTCACCCAGGGTCCTAAGTCAAAGAGAAAAATGGAGACTCCTACAGAGACACTCTGGCTGACTTCCCAGGAGCTGCTCTGTAACGGAGCTGCTCTCCCCCAATACTGGCCTCCACATTTTTCCAGCATTTCTCTTCCCTTCCACCTCCTACTCTTCTCAGTTTGGGTTCTGTTATCTCTATTATATGTGCTCTCTCATTTTCTTACTTCCCTTAAGAGTTTCTTTAGTTATATTCTGCATTTATTAGCTCCCCAAGTATTTTCATGCAGCTTTCTCTCTCCTTTCTTTGTGAGAGCCTGAGGTGAGTAGTACCACTTGAAGGGCAGGAACCTCTTGATGCCTTTCCCACTTGGAAAAGGCATCATCTTCCTCGTATGTGGATGCTCTCTGAGCTGGCTTACCCCAGCTGCAAAGAGGAGAGACCTGGGAGTTGGAGAAAGCTGCAAAGAGGATTTCAAAGCAGGAAGTTCACATCATTCCACCAGCTGTGGCAGGAATCTTTCAAGTGCCCTTAAATCCCACCTTCACTTCAGTTTGGTAAGCAAAGACCACTTAGGTTCGACCAAAGTGGGGTCCCTTATGAGGATATCCCTCACAGGATGGCTGTATCTTCCATTTTTTTCACAGAAAAAAAATCCCAAACCTCTAGCTGTAGCTTTAGGGCTGAATGCTTCTGAGTTTCTCTGCTGCAGAGATATCCTACAGAGAGAGAGAACTTGGCCTTTTGAAACATCTTTCTTTCCTTCCTTGTACCCTTTCTCACAATTTGGGAGAAAATTCTGCTGTTATTGAGTATTTTTCCTTTTTTTTTCCCAAGTGGAAAAAGCATCATCTCCCTCATATGTGGATGCACTCTGAGCTGGCTTACCCCAGCTGCAAAGAGGAGAGACCTGGGNAACCCACTTGGAAAAGACATCATCTTCCTCATATGTGGATGCTCCCTGAGCTGGCTTACCCCAGCTGCAAAGAGGAGAGACCTGGGAGTTGGAGAAAGCTGCAAAGAGGATTTCAAAGCAGGAAGTTCACATCATTCCACCAGCTGTGGCAGGAATCTTTCAAGTAATTTTAGGTGCCCTTAAATCCCTTCAGTTTTTCAGTTTGGTAAGCAAAGACCACTTAGGTTCGACCAAAGTGGGGTCCCTTATGAGGATATCCCTCACAGGATGGCTGTATCTTCCATTTTTTTCACAGAAAAAAAATCCCAAACCTCTAGCTGTAGCTTTAGGGCTGAATGCTTCTGAGTTTCTCTGCTGCAGAGATATCCTACAGAGAGAGAGAACTTGGCCTTTTGAAACATCTTTCTTTCCTTCCTTGTACCCTTTCTCACAATTTGGGAGAAAATTCTGCTGTTATTGAGTATTTTTCCTTTTTTTTTCCCAAGTGGAAAAAGCATCATCTCCCTCATATGTGGATGCACTCTGAGCTGGCTTACCCCANTATGTGGATGCTCCCTGAGCTGGCTTACCCCAGCTGCAAAGAGGAGAGACCTGGGAGTTGGAGAAAGCTGCAAAGAGGATTTCAAAGCAGGAAGTTCACAGAATTCCACCAGCTGTGGCAGGAATCTTTCAAGTAATTTTAGGTGCCCTTAAATCCCACCTTCACTTCAGTTTGGGAAGCAAATACCACTTAGGTTCCACCAAAGTGGGGTCCCTTATGAGGATATCCCTCACAGGATGGCTGTATCTTCCCTTTTTTTCACAGAAAAAACCCCAAAACAACAAAGCAGCTGTAGCCAGAGGGCTGAATGCTTCTGAGTTTCACTGCTGCAGAGATATCCTACAGAGAGAGAAACATCTTTCCTTCCTTCCTTGCACCCAGTGTTGCCCTTTCTCACAATATGGGAGAAAATTCTGCTGTTTTGAGTATTTTTCCTTTTTTTTTTTGAGCCTGATGATACTCCCAGAGTTGCACCACATGAGATCTGCATCTGATAGCACGTTATCCACTCTTCCCATGATACTTGGCAAACTTTTTCACCCTTCTTCCTCTTTACTTCTTAAATATTCTCCAAACATCNCATCTGATAGCACATTATCAACTCTTCCCATGATTCTTGCCAAACTTTTTCACCCTTCTTCCTCTTTAGCACCTTCTTAAATATTCTCCAAACATCCTGAAGACTATACCCCCCATCCTGATAAATCTTCAGCAGGAGGCTGAAGGGCTCCATTATCCTACATCCCACCAACTCTCAGAATAATTCTCTCATCACAGATTCAATCTCCACAATCATCCACAGTCCACTCCCATTCATAATAAGAGTTTCCAGATACAACTGCCAAGCACTGAGATTCCTATTTCCTAAGCACAATACATGCTCTGCTCACTTCAGCATGCAGTATAATATACATTTTTTGGTCTAAGTAAAAAAAAAAATAAGAGAAAGTAGCAATTAAAAAGGCTTTTTAGTGCAGCACAACCTCCTCCACCTAAAATCTTTCAAAAATATTTGTGTTTATGATGAGAGAGCAGGCTGATTTCCAAGGCATCTCTTACCTCGTGTAAACTGAACTGTATCAAGCTATTTATCAATTAAATCAGCTGATCAGCAGGGTTTATCAACCCTGGGATATGATCTGAGTTTCCCATTTGTAATCTTTAATGAATTAAGAGCATGTGAAGAAAGGTGAAAAGGTGCAAAGAAAATGTTCCTGAAATTACATGAGGCTGAAGATGTGAGAAATCACTGCACCTTCAGTGGGATACATTTTATTCTTTAAATTCTTTATTTCTCTGGAAAATGAGAAGAATTCTAAAGCTGAGATAGCTTTGTGAAAAGGCAGAAGAGCTCTGGGATGTGCTTTTTTCTGTGTCACTTGCTCTGGCTCTCTCCCCCACACACAGTGTCCACGTCGTCAAAGGGCACTACACCAAAAAAATTTAAAAAAGGAGGGAGAGGATGGGCAGAGGGAGGAGCCCAACTAAGCACTTAGTGAGCTGCATACTTTTTCTTCACCCCACTCTGAGGACAGTGAAACAAAATCCAAGAAAAGCTGTATGAAGCAGGACTAACTCCTCCCAGTAATCCCCACTTCCCTCCAGGCACGGTTCTATTCTTGCTCCAGTAGGGGGATTGGGATAGATGATCTCTTGAGGTCCCTTCAAATCCCTGATATTCTGTGATTCTGGTGGCAGGAAAGCCACCAGCACCAACGTGGTTATGGGTCCAGCTGAGCAGACCCACTCCTGGGAACAAAACAGCATGGAGGGGAGAAAAATTGGAAGAACATCTCCAAATTCTGTCTACAGGTTTTTCAATTTTTAAAAAAAAATCTTTGATTTTTACTATTCTGCACCCCATGTCATGCCTCCCTCTGAGTTTCTTTATGCCCTGGAAGAAGTTGCCATTCATCTCCTGCCTATGGATTAGCTTCCCATACATATATTTCTGTGCTGAATAAGGGATACAGAAATAGAAAGGATTGGGGTTTGCAAATAAAAGGGAAAAAACAAACAAACTATTGCACTTTGCTGCTGTGGCAAAACACTTCTGCAGACACACAGGCTGTATGGAACAAGTTTGAAGTAAAAGGGGCACACACAGGTGTATCATAGAATCATAGAATAGTTTGGGTGCTAGAGTTAATGAAAAGCTGCAAAAGGGAAAATCTTTAGGAATTCCTTTCCCCCCCCCTTCTTCCTCAGCTCCATACTCAGTTTGGAGTGATTGCAGCCTTGCAGCAGAGAAATGTTTTCATTGGGAAAGGTCCCAGCAGGCTGATTGGGTGGGCTCTTACCCTGTGAATAAATGCCAAATCCAGCTGTCTAGTAAGGAGGAAATTCTTTAAAAATATGTCCTGCCACAACAGAAACAACAGAAACTGCAGTAGACATCTAAAACAATAGGAACTGAAAAAGGTAGAACTGAGTGGGTTCAGGAGGGAAGAAATCAAGATTTCTCTCCACCCCCTTCCTCATCTGGAAGCTCTTCTTTCCTACAAAAATCAAAGCTATTTTGCAGAAGTCTGCATCTTTCATATATATCCCAGTAGAAACTGCAATGAAGAATTGCTAGAGCTCTGAGGGAGGACATAGAGAACCCTCTCTTTGAAATCATCCTCCTCCTGCTCCTGCAGCTTTCCTCACAGCCACCCTCAGGTCTCTGCCCTGGGAATGGCAGAAAGGAAATATGAATCACTAAATAAGCAGCCAGCTGGGGCATCCTGGAAGGAGAAAAGTGACTGAATATTCAAACTGTGGTAAACTGAAATAATTAGCATCACAATTTTTTGTTATGTAAAGTTGTACTCAGGTTCTAGACATCCTAATGTCAACCGTATTTTTTAGTTTCACAGCACAGAACCATCAGCTGTACTGTCTCGGGCACAGTCATTATAGAATCATAGAAAAGTTCAGGTTGGAAGGGATCATCAAGTTCCCTGCCATAAGCAGGGACACCTCCTGCTTTTGAAATGGACAATAAACCTGCTCTCCAATCTTCCTGTGAAGGTTTTCTATTCTTTTAATAACATCTTTAAATAAAAGAATTTCTGTAGATGAGGCTGTTGCATAGTCTGTTCAGAGGGACAGACACAAAGAAAAAAGAGTAGAAACTCCTTAAAACTTCTGGTAAACAGGCTGTAAGAGACTATTAGGATACAGGTGCTGTGTAAATAGTCCCATAAGTTGAAGCAATATGGGTGTGAAAAGGTCCTAAGTGGCTGAAAGTGGCTCAAACATGGAAGAAGGATTTGAACCAGGAGTTCCCCACTTGTGCAATTCTTTGGGTGAGCCTAATTGCCATGCTTGGAGCTGTGGTCCAGTGAGATCTGAGCAGACTGGCCAAGAGTCTATTTACAATTCCCACTCTATCATTTAGAGGAGCTTTATTTGGTGTGCTGAGGCTGAGGCTTCAACTCCTCTGGTTGAACCTAAATAGCTGACAGCCACGTTGCTTCTCCTACCTCAGCTTGCATTTTTGAATTTCANAATGAGATATGTGATGGCAGGACTAGAAATAATGGATGTAAATTGGAAGGGGATAGATTCAGGCTAGATATAAGAAAGAAATTCTTTACAGTGAGGGTGGTGAAACACTGGAAGAGGTTGCCCAATTGGAATATTGTCCACATCCCTCCCTATGACATCTCTTGACTTGTTGGCCACACCATTTTGAGACTTCTCTATTGCAACCTAGTTAGATTCATCTTCAGCAGTTTCCTTTTCTGTTGTGTTGCATGGAGTTTTAGCTGCAGATCTCTGTAAGGCTCTCTCTAATAACATGTTGCAGGTAATTGTTGGTTTCAAGCCATAATTAAAGGAATCAAGCTTTGGAAAAGACTTTGGATACTCAAAAATAGGACTTCAATTTACAAATGTTAGGGTGGGATAGGAAAGGGGTGAGTCAAATGAGCACACTGCCATGCTCATCTACAATTCTCTGAACAAGGCATCCCTTCTTTATCTCTCTTTTTTATATATTGTGCAGTTAGAACAACAGCATGTCCTCTCCAAGAAGAGCAGATTACTTTTTTTTATTGAGAGAAGATACTACTTCAAACTAAGCAAAAGGCTACCTTCAAAGAGGCAATATTGCCAAAGAAAAACCAAATCATTGGAGACAAGAGCTTTTTTAACACCAGTTCATCAGCTTTGCTCACTCATTTTTGTAGGACCTCCTCTGAACTTGCTCCAACACATCTATGTCCTTCCTGTACTGTGTACAGTATCCCAGGAGCAGAATGGATGGACAGAATTATCTCCCTTGACCTTCTGGTCACACTTCTTTTGATGCTCAGAATACAGTTGGCTGTCTGGGCTGCAAAAGCACATTGCAAACTCACATTTTTCATCTACTGGCACCTACAAGTCCTTCTCCTCAGCATTGCTCTCAATCTATTCTCTGTATTTGTGCTTGAGATTTCTACATCCAGATGCAGGACCTTGTTGAACTTCATGCAGTTGTCATGAACCCACCACCTCTTCAGCCTGTCCAGGTCCTTCTGGATGACATCCCTTCTTCCCTCAAGCAGATCAACCACTAGGCAATTCCTCAATGGTTTCTGTAGGTTTTTATCAGACATGCAGAGATTCATCTTCCTCAGGCCTTCCTGAAGCCTCTGCAGTCCACCATTTATGATCCCCACTTTCAGTCCCAGAAGGAATTTTTTCTTGCATCCCATCTTTGCTACAGCTCTTCTATCTGAAATAAAAACCAGGCAACCAGAATGCTCTCCCTGTTGAAAAGTTAACCTTGTTTCTTCCTCAGAGATTAACACTTTATGATTTCACTCAAATAAATTGATTTCAGTGGAGCTACTCATAAGAGAGAGGTCTAATACTGTGCAAGGTTAAAAGACAACTCAAGTCACCCCACATGGTCAGAGTTAAGTTTCCTTCCTATATTTTCAAGCCTTTCATGTCTCTTCTCATTTGAGTTAATTTTTTATGCTCTTTGGTAGAAAATTAAGAGAAATAGAATAGAAACAAGCTCTCTCATAAATCCTTTTCCCAATGCTATTGCAGGTCATGTTTCTTTTTCTGTTGCATCTGCACTTGGCTTCAAGCAAAATCTCTTCAGTCTGAGATGGTCAAATTTTAATGGTACTCATGGCAGGAAGCAACAGTTTGACAGGTAGAGAAGAGAGATATTAATTTTAAGTCTAATTCTTCTAACCTTCTACAGGGATTTGACCTCACTGCCAAATTATAGGATTGTATTTTACAATGCCAGTATGATGTTCTAATTTTTTTTTTCTTTAAGGTAAGAAAGAAGCTAGAATTTTCCACTGAATACTATGGAAAAAAAAGAAAAAGAAGAAGCAGAACAAAAGTGTTTGAACCAAGTGCAGGGAACTCTCATCAGAAGATAAATGGGAGGATATTCTTCTTGCTTGCATATTCACACTTAAAAAGGTGGGTTTGGTTTCTTAGGATTTTTTTTTTTTTAATTGGCTTTAAAGTGGTGTTTGATTGGTTAAGAAACTGTAAAGGAAAAAAAAAAAAGTTGAAATTCCATCCTGCTTTAATCACTGCCCACTGCAAGCTTCCCTAATGACTTCCAGATGCATTCTTTTTCTGCTGTTGTTTTGGCACAGCTTCCAGACAACTTTTGGGTCTCTCTAACATTAAAAAAAAAAAGAAGAAGGAAAAAAAAACTTACTTGTCCCTCCTTCTCACTTTTTTAAGGGAAAACAGCTTCTGCTCTGGCTATGTAAATGTGTGATGAGCTGAAGAAATGAAATTTCTGCTTCTCTTTTTGATCTCTAGGAAAACTTCTGATATGAAGGAAAAAAAAAATCATCACTCCAAAACTATTTAAAAGCAGGGTGAAGATCTTTCCAACTAATATAAAATTAAGTATTTGAGAACCTTTTAAAAAGCAGGAGAAATCTTCACCATTCTTTTTTGAAAAATATTTTTATCATTTTTCCTTGGTTTTCCTGTTTTCTAAAATATCATTAATTTAAGGGGATTATATTTGTAGCATTATAGATTCCTCCTGAATTTGCTGATTGAGCTCTGGTGCATTTCCTCCTCAAGATGCAGGGGGCAGTTGAAGAAAGGCTGTTCCTAGATTTTGCCCAGGCTTTGTGCTTGGCCCCTGAACAAGCTTTATGGTTTGTGTCTCTTCCTGACACGTCACAAAGTGAAAGAAATCAGCTTCTAGCAGAGCTCTTCCATAAGATTTTATTATCTTGCTTTGTACAGATGGCTCAAAGCCCCGTCTCTACCTCACATGAGTTTTCCAGATCACTTTTTGACTCTTTAATTAAAAAATAACCCCAGATACAGGGTTTGTGTTGTGGGAAGGAGCAGGGGAAACTTTTTAAGGAGAGCAGGGAAGTTTAGACATTTGACATTCATTAAAATTGCTCTTCCTGTGCTGCCAAGGAGACTGCAGCTCATGCATTTTCCTAGAAGAAAAGCCTTAATGTTTTTCTGCAAGTTACCAGCAATTTATTTCACTAGTTCAGTGACAAACTATAACCTGTACAAGGTATTGAACTGAGAAATCTTTCAGCTCTCCATCACTTCTTTGACATCTTTGAGAAACATTGCAACCACTCTAGCATTGATTTTTTTTTTTACACCCAAGTACCTCTATATTTAAGGACAGAAAGGTGATGGAATGACTTACTTCTAACTGCCAATAGTGAAGTACAGACATGGAGGAGAGGGTGAAAAGGAAAATATTAACCTCTACAGTGTTCCAAATAAATCTGGGGGAACTAGAAATGCACTTGGAGGCAAAACATATGTTCATGGGTTAAAGACATGAGTGCTTTACTGGAGAGGAAGAAAACACCCAGGTCAAAAAGCAAAGGATTCCCTTCCCCCCCCTGCTCTGCCTGAATATTTCTTCCAGGGATTTGAGAACTGTAGGATGACGTGGAAGGGAGTAATAAAACCTTCAAGGCTCTGGGTGTTCCACAGCCTGGCCTCCTCACAGCAGCTCTGGATGTTTAAAATTAAAAGTCCCCAGGAGTGAGTGAGTTGTGTTGTCTCCCAGTTTCTCCCCTTTCAGCAGAGCCCAAAAGTTTTCCTTGCAAACATCTCAGTCCTGCAAGATTTAGTTAAATCATGGCAGTCATTTTATTTTTTTGTTTCAGAGGAACTACAAGAAAACAAACAAAACTTAGATCCTGAAATCTAGCAATCCCAGCTCTGCAGGGTGTGCCACTAATAAACTTTTATGGAAAGAAAAAGAAAAGGATAAAAAAAAAATGCATTCTTTGCTTTTATTCTGAACTCCTCCCTTTTCCCCCCTTTTTTACTTGTGGCTCTTATTTTGGAATTGTTGACTGTCTCCTGGTCCTGACCACCCCCTCTCCATGGTCCTACATGATGCATACCATATAATTGGGATGCAGTTCATGAAGCTGCCACGTCTCTAGGGCTGCAGCACACAAAAGGAGGAGGAGGAGGTAACAGGAATACCTTCAACTTGACAGACTTGGAAATTCTGCTGCCACATCAGCAGGAGCATTTCCCAGCCACTGCAGAAGTGAAATGCACCATAGAACCAATCCAAGGCAGAAAGCTTTCCCCAAATTTCTGCTCATTTCTGCCCTTCACATCTCAGTCAAACTCAATAAGTGATAGCACACTCACTGTTTAAAGTATCTAAATCCATTTAGGAGACAAGGAATCTAATAACTATTTATCTATAAGCTTCACAATCCACTTTTTTGGTTATTTGAGGAAGAACTGAGGCACAGGGAGACTGATCATATTTCAGATCCATGTGTTTAGGGTTCTATAGGTACAAAAATCTGGGTTAGCTCAGAAGTCAAAGCCACACAAGCACAGACACCTGAACTCA
>VZTY01033064.1:4498-15112 GCA_013400935.1 Turnix velox
GCCACCGACACCTCCCGCCGCACCGGAACTACGCGGCCCACAATGCACCGCGCCACCGCCGCCGCGCCGGAACTACCCGCCCCACACTGCGCCGCGCCCCCCCGCGGGTGGGGCGAGTCTCGCGAGAGTTCGGCCAGAGTTCTCGCGAGAGGTGGAATGAGGCGCGCAGCGGCGCGGCCGTTACCGTTCAGCCATGGCCGATGGCGTCCCCCGGGCCCGGCGCAGCAGCAGAGGCCGGCTGTCAGGCAGAGTGGTAAGTGTGAATTCTGGCTGCCACCCCGTGGGGAGCGCGGGAGGGAGTGGGAGCCACCGCTGAGGTCGTCCAGCCGCGGGAGCAACGGTCGCCCCTTTGCCCGCCGTTAGGCGCGGGGAGTGGTCCAAGCTGTCGGAATTTCGTGCTTTCCAAGTAGCCAGGGCCGTTACAGCCTCGCACCTCCGCTGTGTTTTCGTTTCTTCTTCTTAGGTAGGGTTGTAGGTCAGTGCTGTGAGGGAGGAAGGGTCGTGATCTGTTCTTTTGAATCCCTCGGGCTGTTGCCTGTGATGGGAGCCGCGCTTTGACACCCGCCTGGGCGCCAGAGCCTCGTCAGTCGCCTAGAAGTGAAGTGGCAGCCTTGGTAGTGAAGCTGGGTTAGAAGGGACCTTCTTATAGGCCATCAGTCCAACCCCCTGCAGTGAGCAGGGACATCCTGTGCTAGATCAGGTCACTCGGAGCCTCAGCAAGCCTGGCCTTGAATGTCTCCAGGGATGGAGCCTCCACAACCTCTTTGGGCAGCCTGTTCCAGTGTCTCAAGGGGAAGATCTTTTTCCTATCGTCTAACCTACCCCTGCCCTGCTCTAGATTAAAGAGTCATTAGTCAGATAACTGTTAAGCAGATTGCGGTGCTGGATGTGCAGGGGATATCCATAGACATTTGCACACGCTGAGCTAAAGAGGCTTTAAACTTTATACATCTTAAACATCCATACTCATATGTTATCTCAGAAATCACTGTTTTATTTTTGAGTATCCTTGAGTCCAGTCTCTTGGGTCTCCTCTGTCAGAGAAAGCAGACACAGCCTTGGACAAGCCACCTCAAGGTCTGCTTACTTTGAATGTTTTTGGAGGAACAAAGAGATAACAAGCAAGTAGATAACAAAGAGTCAACTTAAGCAGTCCTCATGCAACAAATGCATTCCTCAGATAGTGTCTCAGAACATCTTGCACTTGCTTTTTTTGATTGCTCCGTCCCACTTCAGGGCTTAACTGTTTCAATCCCTTGTTTAAATAGAAAGCAAACATGCACAGTTTTTTGGGGGGGAATTTGGAAAATGTTTCATTCTCACTAGCTTATATTTTTACTAGCTTCAGTGTGACAAATGCTGTTTGAAACAGACATGGCTTAAAAATACACTTCAGAATGGTTTGGACTATTACCTTTTTGTGTGTGCATAAAAGAATGAGTCTGCTGTGAAGGAAACTCATAATAAAGTGATAAATTAGCTTGTTTTAGCCCACGTGAGGTAAGATTTATGTTCAGGGAAGCTTAGTGCTTTGTGCAGTTGCTTCAGTGTTCATGTTTTACACAGCCTCTAGTTTCAACAGAAGCACATTAAATGCAGACATCCTCTTCTTCACATACAGAGTGTATGTTGCCTTGTGTGAACTAGTAAAATGTGCTAAGATTAATCTTCTCATTATGAAAATACATTTTTTTAATTGCTTGCCTCTCATATCTTTCTTTAGGCCTCATCTGTGGCAGGGAAGGTGAAGAGTGGTGGCAGAATCACCTCGCTGAAGCTGAGACCCTCTGTGTTGCTTGATCTTGACAGTGAGACACCGCGGGGCACGCTCAAGAGAATCATCCAGACCCGTAAGAACAGAAGGACAACATTATGTTGGGGTGGAGAACAGGAGGTGTTCTGTTGTAGTCTGTTCTCACTCTGTTACACAGAGCAGAAATCGAGACCATTGTGTGACTGATTCATGTAAAAGTAGCAGCTGAGAGAGGTGATGCCATTCAGCTCTGTTTTAAAGACCAGGTCTTGCACTGCTGAAAAAAATCCTCCTCTCCAAATTCTTTTTACTCTGGTGAATGAGCATTTAACTTCATGCTGCCTTTAGCTGTAGGCTTCTGTGTAAATTTTAAAGGCATATGCTGCTGCAAACTTCATCTTTGCTGCACTGTGTGGAACCCCAGTGCTGCTGCTTCTTGCTGTTGGCTTTGTCACTCTACATGCCAGCCTTCCTAGTACTAGAACTCCAGTAGTTTTCCCCAGGTCTTTATTTTAACCCGTTATAAATATAATTTGCAGGATGTGTGTTTGACACAGCCGCCTTTTGGCATTCTTGCTTTATCGATTTTCTCTAAAGGAGATGTTTTTGGTTTGTTCACAGAACCACAGGTTTCACCTCTGGCACTTCAGGTATCAAGACATGAGGAAACAGAAGAAGCTCGATCAGAACTCCCATCTAGGAGAGTTTCCAGCATGTAAGTACTATTTAGTATCAGAATCATAGAGTTGGAAGGGGCCTTCAAAGGGTATGTAGTCCAACTGCCTGCAGGGAGCTGGGACAGTCTGTACTAGACAAGGTTGCTCAGAGCTCCGTCAAGCCTAGCCTTGAGTGTCTCTAGGGACGAGGCCTCCACCAGCTCTCTGGGCAACTTGTTCCAAGAGGCATTTCATGAGTCTTCTATTCAAGAGTCCAGTCTCTGAGGTCGCCTCCTCTTGGCACGTGCTCATTGCTTTGGCACGGTGGTCTTTGAGGGTCTTTCTGATGAAGGACAGTAGTCTTCCTCAGCCTGAACTCAATGTTGTTGGCAAAGAAAGCAGTCTCTGCCTGGTGCAATCTGGCTTCAAGGTCTGCTTTCCTATCTTTCTTTATCTACTGCTTGCTATCTCTTTGTTCCTCAAAAATAAGACTCAAGGACATAATGAAGCAGCATTTACGTAGGAGTTTCACTCCTTGGCTAATGCCACTTCTTTCATGGCCTGGCTTTTTCAATTGCTCCCCCCCCTTTCAGAGCCTAGCCTAAGCACACTACTATAATTCTGATTTTTTACACCAGAAGTGTAGTAGCTTGGTTTTTTTTTTTTTAATTCAAAAAGATGAGTAATGTTATTTTAGTTTCTTCTTGATTTTGCTTGTTGGAGTTCTTGAATGTCTTTGAATGTGCTCTCACCAGCCTTTCTTAAATGAAAGGACAGGCCTTTGCAGGCTCCTCTACTCCTTATGTTAACTAGTTTGTCGAAGCATTAATGGCCTTTGTTAAATGCTTGCTTTGTATTGCCAGGGGCGAATTGCAACTGCCAGACCTTGATCCCGAGCACAGGTTTGTCACTGCATTCCGTACCACTAGAAAGAGAAAGAAGGTCAGCATTTCTGAATTTGAGAAAGCAGCAGACAGAAGACTCCCTCAAAACCAAGGTAAGGCCACAATCAAAAATTACCCTGTTCAGCTCTGTGCTTGCTATCAGTTGATTTTACTTTGCTGTACTTTGGTTCTTAGTCATTTCTCAAGTTGAACATACGGAATTTAGACTGGCATCTTGTGCAAAGAGGGTAGGGGAGAAGGAAAAAGTTCCTCCTGTCAAATTTACAGTCTTTGTTAACTATTTCTTCAGCTTAATTCTCTTTGAATATTGAAGCATCTCCAAAGGCCAAATTAGCTGTCTTCCCCTCAATTCCAGAAACTAAACCAGAATAAGCCACATGGCTTTTACTGTTACCAAATGACTACAAAGTTCTTATTTAAGAAGGAAGGATCTTGTACTTCTGTAAAAAGAAATTAACTCTTATATTGGAATAAATCTACCCTTCAAACATAAAGTTGCAAATTTAGCAAGTGTAACTTTCATTTTAATTGCAATTTAAGAAAAAGGTAAAACACCTCACCTCTGTTTATGTACCTTATTGGCAGTAGCAGCTGGAGTAGAATTCAAGGGTGAGAATCAGTTCCAAATTAGGTAACTGAGGTCTTCCTAGAGTTTAACTTGCAGCTGAAACCTGCCTTGATTCACCTGGAGTCAAAAAATCAGATTCTTTTTCTTTGGCCTGCTACCTGGTTGAGATCTGGGCAGAGGGAGTGTGCTGTAGTGATTTTTCTCTCCTGATCTGCTTTTGGGGGCTTTGTAAATAGAACAAGATTGACTTACAGCTTCACAAATAATCTGTTGTGCTGTTATCTGTATTTCTAAAGTTTCCAGATACTTTAATGTTCGTTTGGGTCGCTGAAGGGGGATTGGGACTGAGGTTCTAGCCTAGAATCTTGCTTGTAACATGGCAAGGTGAAAATTGATGAGAGTGAGCGTATGTGCCCTATTGAGTAATCTACGAATAAACTTTAATTACCCTTTCAGAAATTGCTTATTAGAATTCTAATAGGCAGTTCTGAAATGCAGACAGGAAACTGTAAAATAAATCCATCATCTAATGCTGTTCTCACTAAAATGTGACTTTTGAGGGTTGTGACATAACTGTCTCTGGAAGGAGGAATATCCCTTGGGGAGTTCCTGTAGCCTTTTGTGCAGAAGGTTATCTCTCAGCTAAGGTGGTTTCTCAACTAACAGGTCACAAAATTTCTTTTCTAGCTCAGTCAACACTGGACAACACTGCTTTGACTCGGTGAGTTTAAACTAAAATGTCTTAATTTCTGACTGTCCTTATTATGGCCACCTTGGCTCATCACTTCTGTAGTTGTGAAGAACCCATGTAGATACCTGGGTTCATGGTAAAGATCTGCATTAGCAATAATCTCCTGCCATGATGCTGGAATACCTTGTGGCTTTGAGTTGTTATTCCCAAGTTGGTCTTCTCTTTACTTAGTAGGATTATTCCTCCTTTTCCTTTTAATTCTCATGTTTCCAGCCCAGGGCCCCGTCCAACCTGACCCTGAACACCTCCAAGGACGGGGCATCCACAGGCTCCCTCAGCAGCCTGTTCCAGGACCTATCCACTCTCCTAGTAAAGAACCTTCCCCCTAACATCCAACCTAAATCTTCCCTCCTTCAACTTGGATCCATTTCCCCCTAGTCCTGCTATTGTCAGCCCTGAAGTCCTCCTGCTGCCAGCTATCATCTTTGACATTTTTTATCTCAAACATTTGTTTTTCATCTCTTTTTGATACTTAACATTTCTAAAATTCATTAACCTTTTTTTCAGATCTGTTGTTGCAGCTCTCTTGAGGCAGGAGGATGTAAAACAGTCTGTTTGCTGAGCTCTGTGATAACGTGTCCTCTTGTCTGGTGATATAATGAAATTAATTATTTCTTTGCAGTAAACTAGCATGTAAAATTCAAGGGGTTTTTGGGGAAATTCTTCTTGCCTAAAGGATTTGTGAAGTGTCCCACTGCTAGAAGCACCATGCGTGTGATCTGAGGGTTAAAGGAGAGTGTGTAAGTGTGGGAAATTATTTGATTTCTCCTCTTTTCACAGATCTCTTCGCATGTCTCTTGGTTCCATGCTCCCACCAGACACAGTTGAAAGGAGGGGCTTGCTGCGTAAGCCAAAACAGCGCAAGGCTATTGATGTGGAAGCCTTTGAAGGCGGGGTGGAACAGAACATGCTGAAGAGAAAAGGTTTCTTTTGTATTGTTACTTCTCTTTTGGGAAGGGAAGGACCTTGTGTAAGGTGGCTTTTGGAAGCAGTTGCTGAAGTGTGGTCTGTATTCTACAATATCAAGGCTATGTTCAGAGAAACATGGTGTGATTTGGGAGGTAACATTAGCATGAGGCTTTGTGCATGTAGTTGTTTTGATTCTGTGTGCTTTAGTATGTGCTTCATCTAAATGATTTGTACCACAAGATTAACTGGGATCATGCTTATAACTGTGTGTACTTGGGAAATTATTTGATAGAGAAAGATACAGGCATTGAAGTATGGTGGTACAGTTTCAGGGATGGATAAAATTTTGTTGAATAACTTGGACTTTTAATTAGTAAATGTGTGCCCCTATGAACTCTCTTTCATGTCAACCCTGTTTTATAATTTTCCCCAAGCAGGAAAGGACTATCTTGTGGACTCACAAACTGCATCTGGGATTCAAACAACCTTGCTGACAAGTGACACAGAAATCATGATGAGTAACACGGAGCTCTTTGTTCAGTCTCACCTTGATGAACAGTCCCAAAACATGGTTTCTACTTTCAAGTCACAGCTAGCAGATTCTAAAGCTTCAGAATGGAGAAGCAATGTTCTTGAGGGAGCTCAAGAGGAAGAGGGGCTGCTGGACCTGGATGGATCCAGTCTGCACACAAATGAGGGAAGGACCCAAAGACATTCTGAGAATTTGAGCCTTGATCCTGAGCAGGCTAACAGAATGAGTCCTGTAAGTCCCAACCAGCAAGACAAAAAGCAAGATCACTCTCGCTGGAGCAGCCCAGTGGAGCAGCTTTCTCTTTCAGAAGAAGTGGCAATTGGTGGTGAGTACTATGGAGTAGGGCTTGGGGCTTAGCAGATATTATCCAAAACCACAGAAGGGTCCACCCCTGGAGGTCATTCTCTTCAGCCCTCCTGCATGAGCAGGACCACTCAGAGCTGCCCACCATGTCTGGGCAGCTTTTACATGTCTCTAAGGATGGAGACTGCAGACTCTGGGCAAACCTATTCTCGATCACCTTCAGTGAGAGGGTGTTTTGTTCGGTTCAGACAGAGCCTCCCACATTCCAGTTTGTGCCTGTAGCCTCTTGTCTTGACATTGGGCACCACTGGGAAGATGCCAGCTCCATTTGCTTTACACCCTCCCATCAGGTACTTGAAGATATTGGTGGGATTGTCCATGAGCCTTCTCTTCTCCAGATGCAACAGTGCCAGCTCTTTCAGCCTTTCCTCCTGGGGGAAAAGATCCTGTCCCTCAGTTGTCCTGGTGGCCCTTTGCTGGACTTCCTCCAGCATGTGCCCAGAAGTGGACACCTTAAATTGGTCACAGATAGGGTGAGATAAAGAGGTAATAGGTAGGCATTGTAGAGTTAGCAGGAGTCTCAGGAGGTGACTAATGTAGATCTTCACCCTCATAATGTTTGTATGTCACAACTAACCTCTTTGCTGCCCCCATGGCCTCAAAGATCCCTTGGGCTGAGGTGGTCACCTCCCTGGTCATGCTGTACTAATACTTTCCACATCCTATCACCTGCCAGTTTCTCCCTGCTGTCTGGTGTCTCTCTCCTGAGTTTATTTCCCTGTAAATACCTTGTCCTGTTGTGGAAATGGGAGCACATTTTCCTTATATTACGTGGACCAGGCTCCAAGGTGTGATGGTATCTGTGAGATTTTCTGCTGGGACAAATAGCCAGGACAAGATCTGTTTTGGTAAATACCTTCAATCAAAACTCCTTCTGCTTTATGTGAAGTGTGGACACTTGATGTTTCTTTTTCATTTGTTTGTTGTTGATTTTTTTTTTTAATGACTCTTAATCAAAAGTTGCACAGAAACAATGTTTAAAAAAATGTCTGTGGTATTTGCTACTGCTCAATCTAAAGCAGTTCTTGCCATGGAAAGCTTAGAAATGAAGGAATGCTTGGTGCAGTGTTGCCCTGTTCTTTGCTTCTAGACTGTTGTCTGTAGCAAGCTTGTTGGGAAAAGTTGTTTTGAGAGGACAAGAAAGAGATTAACACAAGGTTAGTTACTGTGAAGAGGACAGTGGCAGGCACTTCTAGGACAAATAGATAGATAACATGGAGAAGACTGTGAGATAGATCAGATGAGAGGAAGAGGAGGAGGAGTGAGAACATATCTTAAAGATGCTGGAGTATGTAAGATGTTAACAGCAAAAACTAATGGTTCCACAGCTCTGTTTTGCCAGAGGTAGCTGATGTCAATGCTTCTCCTCAATGTGAACTAAAGGATTTTTCCAACTGGTTCCTGAGTTCCTAGTGTGAACACCCTAAAGCATTTCAAGTAAAGGATGAGCATTTGCTTGTGTGTATTGCTGTCTCAGCATGGTGGGCTTTTCATTTATCAGGAAAGCTAAAAGGGTGTTTAAAAGCAGGTGGGGGCACATTAATGCTCTCAATTTCTAGTTGTTAATAGGTGGAGCTCCTCTTTGCCATCCCGAAGTTGGAGTAAAGATTTGGAATCTGCCACCACTCTAAAGTCTCGGAGATCTTTCAAAGAGTCTTTGAGAGAAGTTGTGTCCCATATAATTGAAACCCTAGATGAAAGTGATGCAGAAGAGGAGATGACTAATGCAGTGAACAGTGTGGAACAGGAAAAGATTTTCAGAGAGGGTAAGAAGTGCTTTCGTTGTTTCAAGAGAATGGGGTGCTTTAATCCTATTTAAACTAGGAGTCATTCAGGTGACTTGCAGAGTAAAATAGGACTTTATTCTGTATTAAATGCTAGAGAGTGTGTAACTCAAGTTGTCAGACACAACTTTGAGCATTTCAGAAAAGCTTTCTAAAAGCAAGGCTGAGCTGTGCATGTAATTTCTTGTTAGTTTTTATTTTGTTCACAATGCAATGAAGATTCATCTTTTTTGTTGGCAGATTCTGCTCATGTTTCCATAACAGAGACAAATAGCTCCCTCCTGGCAAGGAATACACCTAACTAATCATTCTCTTTCTTTATATATTCTAATACTTAACAGATAACATGCCTTAAATACAGTATTTTTTCTCCTGTACTGACCAGCATCTTTTTGCCTTAAGACAAGGGCTTGAGGGTTGCCCTCCCTTAAGTAATAAAAATGGTAGGTTGGGCTTTAATGTCTCCTTGTCCCTAGAAGAGAGCAGGTCATGCTGGTTGCCAGCTTCTACAAGGATGTTCTTGCTTTCCTCTGAAATCTTTTTGCCTTAGAATAAAGATGATAAAAGTTCTCCACAGATGCTGAGGGTGGCAGGTATTCCACTGTAGGATGATTCTTAATTCTTCCATTTGTCCTTCAGCAATGTCTGGAAGTGAGAGAAGGCACCTGCTTTGTGGGTTTAGCTTGCCCTAGGCTTAATTACTTGCATAGGAATATGGTCGTATGAAAAACAGAACAGTCTAAAGCACCAGCAGTTTTATTATCAGAATTTTCAGCCCAATACTTCCAATGTCCCTAAGTAATTGTTTGCATATACCAGGTGTAGCAGCAAAATTGCCTTTTTATCATGATAATCACAGAATCCTAGATTTGGAAGGGATGTTTAAAAGCCATCTAGCCCAAAGTACTGCAAAGTAAGACTGGTATTTGCTTGGTTTTGCCTCATCTTTGGCCAGATTTTCTTGTCCTTTTGCTGGGACTTAAAGCCACCTTGACACTTGTACTCGTGTGTGTGAAGACTCACAAGTAAACATCTGTTTTTACAGCTTCTGGTTCTGGGCTCAGCCAAGATTATCAAATCCTTCAGCTGGTGATAGTACTGAGTGTTCTCAGTGTGATTTCTCTAAATAAATTATCTGTGTGAAATTGTGAGCTACACAGAGCCAGACACATAGACTTTAGATTTAATATGTAGGGAAAGAAGTAGTTAAGTACTGTGCAGCAGCTGAAGTTTTTGAAACATGTGTCCATTTATTTTCTTCTCATCCTGCCTGCTAGAGGCTTTTCTGTGGTGGTTAAAACTGCTCCTGGGTGTTCTTCTCTTTGCACTGCGAGGTTTCTCTTCCAAAATTGTTTCTTTGGGGTAAAACTGAGGGAGTGCAGAGGAGAACCTGAGCACAGACTGAAAGGAAAACAAATTGCATCTTTCCCACAATCCTCAGAAGTGAGAGCAGACATAGAAGTGGCAGATCCGAAGGAGCTCTGCTCACTGATGAGTGAATTCCTTTTTCAATCTCTGATGTGCACCCTCATTAGGTGGCTGTAGAGCAAAGCCAGGAGGAGTGCTGCATTTCTAAACTTTGGGAAATGAACTGCATGACATTACTTTGAGCTTATGGCTGGTTTTAAGTTTACTTACTGAGCTGTTAAACTGTACACCTGGGGGTGTGGCTTTGTTAGGTAAGGCTGATGATAGAATTTCCTGGTTTATCTGCAGAACATGGTGCAAATTCTGGATATTCAGGACTTTTGGAGAAGAAACTGAGCAATAAAGCAGAACTGCAGATCACTGCACAGGAGGCCAGAGCTGAAGCAGAAATGGTTCCTTCAGAAGACAAGGAAGTAGCAGAAGGTAGTGTTGAGCACGAAGGCTCTCCCAAAACTGGTGAGGCAAGCCTCTAATAGCAGAGACCTCTCAAGGTGTCAGAGAGAGACTTGTAACTCTTTGCTTTCTAAAACCTAGGCTAAATGCTGGAAAATAACAAAACTGATTTGGGCATTTCAAGCAGACATTTTACTTAATGGAAAACAGAATTATGTTGGCAGAACTGCCTGGAAATATGTGGAAATCTTAGAATTTATTAGTGGGAGTTGTAGAATTCAGCAAAGATGGATAAAACTTGGCAGCACTTGTGAGTGTGTTGGCAAATGGGGATCTCAGAAGTTAATTTTCATTAATTGTTGGGTCTTTTGTCTTCCAAACGCTGCAGTAAGGCTTTGGTAAGACTTCTTTTGAGATAAAAGTTCTTATGAAAGGAAGTTAATTTTAAAGGAGCTCAGATAAAAATTTCACTCAAATCTCCACGTTATTAAGTGCTATTTTTTGGTGTGACTTCTGCACACCTATATGTAGCAGAGGGAAAGGCTGAGGAGTTATTAGTGCTTTAAATTCTC
>VZTY01033065.1:8652-40725 GCA_013400935.1 Turnix velox
TAGACATAAGAAAGAAATTCTTTACAGAGAGGGTGGTGAAGCACTGGAACAGGTTGCCCAGAGAGGTTGTGGATGCCCCCTCTCTAGAGCTGTTTAAGACCAGGCTGGACAAGGCACTGAGCAGCCTGATTTAGTGGGAGGTGTCCCTGCCTATGGCAGGGGGGTTGGAACTCGATGATCTTTAAGGTCCCTTCCAACCCAAAGTATTCTATGATTCTATTTATGCATTATGTCTTTTAGATGTAATTAATTTGTTACAATTGTACCTCATTTAAGTAATATTGACCTGCAAACAGAGTTTTAATCTACATATTTTGAAAGGCTCAACGGCAATTAGTATTACCATTGTCTTTGGATTTGGTGAAACGAAGTCAGGAAGGGAATGCCCAGGAGCTGCAAAACAATTTCCTAGCTGAGCCAAACACTTCAGCCCAGTTTTCCCGAGTTCCATTCAGTGCCCCAGCAATTCTGTTGTGCATAACAGAAGGATCTTTTTTTCCCAATTAAATTGTTTGCAGCGAGACAGAAAGACAGCTGGACTTCAGATATGATGGATGAGTGCTGATGGAGTCATCTTAACAGATGCCGATAGGAATTCTTCTGTTCTAGCAATAGGGGTTAGGCAACGTCGGAGTGTCTAGTTCAGAAGTTTGTGTCATTTGCAAGGCAGGCATTTTTGAAGCCAAGTCTCCAAAGTATATGCATTCTTTAAATGCAACTTTAAATGTAGATGGCCAAAGAAAAAACCAAAAGACTCCTTGTGTACTGACACCAGCAAGGGAGATATGTGATGGATTGTAATATTAAATGCTTTCTGCTGTGCATGAAGATTTAAATGAGGGTTATGGTGGCAGACTGATGAATTGCCCAGTTCTCCAGCTTCCCTGAAGTAGCTGGGTAATAGTCACCCAAATTATAAAGGAATATATAGCTAGCTGAGGTAGAACCAAGTAGTTTTTCATCTGTGTGCTATTCTGCCAACCCATAAAAAACCCTTTCTAAGCCAAGAAAGCATAGTTTGTGTGTAGACTGTAAGATCTATCAGCCAGACCCTAGTGAGGAGATGTGCTGATGGAGAGAGATGGCTTTTTAAGGCAGGTCTCAATGAGAAAGGTTTTTAAGAGGAGAGGAGAATGGGTTTGCGTCATGCTGTGGACTTTAACAGATTGCTTTCCAACTGCCTAACACAAGCAGAGCAGTTACTGGCATGTAGCATGTAGTGAAGATGGATATGTACCACGCTGCCTGGCAAGCACACAAGCAAGTAATTGTATCAGCAAGCCAGAAATGTAATTTTGGTCTCAAAAGCAAGGGGGTAAATGAGGAAATCATTTTAGTTTTCATCTAGACTGACCTAAAAGATTAGATCAGGACATTTGCTTCATTTTTCTATGCCTTGTCTAGCCACCAGTTTTTTAGATATAAATTAAAGACTCAAAAATTCTTTTATTGAAATTCTGTATCAGAGAAACAGATTTGGGCTTGGATTCCTGGTTTCAATTCTGCTCACAGAATTGGGATCCGACTGACTTTTTTTCCTGTCAAACTTTTCTCTGATTGCTGGAATTAATACATAACTTCCAGCATTAATGCATAATAGATTCCTGCCTTTTGCATTTTTCAGATCAAGTCTACATTTTAATACTAGAATCTGGGTGTGAGTTAATAAAGTGCAGTGGCATCCAACTTAACTACTTCATTACCTTCTGTAGATACTTCTATTGTAAAATGTCAGGCATTAAGATAACATAAATCAAACTTCACCAAAATACTCCTTAATATATCTGTTATGATAATGTATACCATTATGAAGTCTAACATGGCAGAAAAATGTAGTTAGAAGTCTTGATGCTACACTTAATCTACTTATTCAGAGTGTACGTGTGAAATAAATGTTAATATTGAAAATATGTTTGGCGTTGGCATGTTTTACAATTCCTTCCTTACAGCACAAAGAGAAAGCTCTATGGACACTATTCAGCTTAGTGGGAATAAAAAAAGTCTTATGAAATTTTAAAGTGGTACATTTGGGGATGGTAGAGTAGTCTGACAGCACATTAATCTTTACAAGGGTTATCTGTCCCTGGTGGAAAACACATGATAAGGTGCCATCCTTTTAAATCTCCTGGAACTGTATGGACAGGGAAGATGGTGAAAGTTTAAACCACCAAAATTTTTGTAGAACTTCAATTACTAAATATTGTGACGAAAGACTAACTTTGAATGGATGTGCTCTGGGGTATTGTCAGTTAATTACCTTCAAAATATACAAATATGCTTGCAGCCAGGGATTCTGGCTATGAAATCAAGTATACTATCTGAAACAAACTGTAGTCATTGCTTTAGTGATTAGGAAGAGTTATAATGATGATGGTCATATAAAAAAAGCTCTTGTTACTAAAATAGTTAAAAAATATTCCATCAGAATTCCAAATAAAGTAATCAGAAGAAAACATGGATGTGGAGCCCCATACAATGAATGTAAAGTTGGACTTTGAAACAGATATGTGAAACAGATATATTTAAACATATATATATTCTAATAATCTGATGCTTCTCTTGACTTCACTGAGCATCTGTCTGTGGAAGACAAACACAAATATTTTCATTTCATACTTTTAGAAAGCCAGTGGAAATAAGAGTCAGAAAAGCATACTGCAACCAAGACATTTTTAAATGACACAAATCTTATTAAATCAAATGTTCTTCTGAGTGTTACTCTTAATCACCATAATTAATTATACAGAAGGGATATAATTACATATTCCTGTCTGTCAACTCACGAGAAGACACTGTAGCATAGGATGTTTACAAATGCTGTGTTGAAGAGTGATTTACCTGGTTTTAAGACATCTAGAAGTCAGATATCTCAGTCCAAGCTTGACTTTCCAGGTCCTCAGAGATACTCCGAGTCATATAGCAGGAATGTTGTATTGCTGATTTCGTGTGATGGTTAGGCCAAGATCCCAGGAGCTCTGCACTGGCATAAGACAAGATTTGGAGTGAAGCTTGTAGGTTCTGATATAGTTTTAGGGACACTGCAGCCCACATCAGGAAGGATTTACTGCAGGGTGCAGCATTTGGAAGGAGCTGAATGCTTTAAAGCAGGTCAGGGTTTGATTATTCAGGGAGTGACAGCACCTGAAAGAGTCTTGGTCTGGGGGTATATTGTGAAACTTATGATAGCTAATGGCTTTGCAAACATTTCTGAAAATAATTTTGCAGCTGTGGTGTAAGATCTCCATCTATAATGTATAATTCTGACTCTATGTGAATAACGTACAAGTACACAGGCACAGACTAATCTGAGCCAAGTAAGAGCCATTCTGGCTCTTCCTTTTGAAAACAAAACAGACAATAACAGAAAACAAGTAGCAGCTCTCTGCTCATGGCAATTTTCCCATTATCATTTGTGAGTGGCAGCTCTACCACAGTTCTTGAGCAGCACTGCAGAGCAAGAGGGACTGACCTTCCAAAGTAATTATGAGCGCTTCTAGAAGGGAGAGATCAGGAAATTTGCCTATAGCAAGGCCAGTATAACATACAAAGCTGATATTGCTTTGCTTGGAAGTGGTGCCAAACCACCAAACTTTTGGTAAAACTCATTTCTTTCTCTACACAATGATGTATCTGTTTCTCTCTGTGTGTGACCGACCAGCTGTGTTACTGGAGGAACCTCTATAATCAAAATATTTTAAAACATTATTATTGATTTAACAGATCTAAGTTTTTAACTTCTTTTTGGCTGGTTTGAGGTGTTGGTTTTTGTTTGTTTTCTTTTTTCTTTTTTTTTTTTGCCATCTTTTTTGTTTTAGCCCAGGTAATATATTGATCAGTTGAGTGAAGTTCCTATACTTACTCATATTCTGCATTATTCATTACATTTGCTTTTCACAGAATCACAGACTGTCAGGGACTGGAAGGGATGTAGGAAAACACACTCTGTGCAGGCAATGATATAACAGTACTATCAAAGCAAAGGAATGTCCCAGGAATGTCCCCTCTCTTGTTCTTCATGGATTAATCCTTTAAGTCATGGTGAGGAAATTTTGAAGCAAGACTCCCTCTGGTTCCTGTGTCAATGGTATAAAAGATTCTCTCATAAACTGAAAACTTCTGAGGTAAAATAAGATACCTAAAAAAAAATGCTTGAAGAGTGACAATTTTTAATGCATTATGGATGATTTTTTTGTCTTAACTTTCTCAGTAGGTGTTCTGTTGCATTTAAAATTGTCTGATTTCTACTTCACTAACTGAATTTCCAGTTAAGTCTTATATGGTGGAAAGAAGGATGGAAGGAAGGAAGGAAGAAAGGAAGGAAGGAAGGAAAGAAGGGAGATAATCTAAGACAAGAGAGCCTCGTCTCTACATTCATAGCAAGTTTGTTTTGCATGGATGGATTTGAAAGGGAATTGATGCAACTCAACTGATCTGTGTAGAAAGCCACCTACTGTGTTTCAAACATCTCTTATAAGTTACCTGTGACTCTAATGACAGAGGACTAGAGAAGAGAGAAATGCAGCAAATAAATGTGGGTGCCTCCTAGAGATTGTCTGATGAGAGTTCAATAAGTGGGGACAATTTTTCGTATAATAGCAATGCAGGAGCTGTCAGCTCGGACTGGTTAGCAGAAGAATGTTCTGGCATAAATCATAGTAATAAATATTAACAATTTATAAGCTGAGAAAGGCTGACAAAATGGAGAAGGAAATAGAGTCACAGCAGCTTCAGACTGTGGTTGCAATTGGAGCTTTTGCACAGTGCAGGTATCCATAAAATGTTTTGGATATCAGTATTAAGCATTTTCTGAGTGGCTGCCACACATGGATCTCCATAAAAAAAATTTTAGAAACATTCAAAGATCTGACTTATGCATAATTTTCTAAGACAGCAGAGCAGTACCATGGTGTCCAGCGTGTAGAACCAGTGGGCTCCAGGGAGGAGTGCCTCTTGGATAACTTCACATATTTTTGAGCTTTTATAAAATGACTCAAGTTACTGTCCACAGTGACAACTTGTATATTGCCAACACTTTATTCAGCAATGCTGTGTGAAAGGTCATGACATCTATCTTGTGCAGCAACTTCAAAAATAAAGTGATTCGCAACTGCATATCTGACACACCCCAGTCTTTGGCCTTCTATCTTTGCACTCCTCTTGCCCTGGTTATCTTGCCAGACTGTCTGTAAATGTGTCTTTGAGACAGGTTGCTCTTATATGTTGGCTCAGCTATTTTCTTCATATTTTTTTTGTCTGAGGATGGGTATATTCACTCCTGAATGTTGCCAAATATAAGCGTTTGAGAAGTTGTTAAGAGATACGTGCTAGCTGTGCTTGAAGCTATTCATTTATATGACATTTTTGGGCAGTAAATCACACACACGTAAATGAGCATAAATTGCCCAGGCATCTTGGACAGGCAAGGCTCTTGCGTTTCTGATTCCCAAAACAAAATTGATATTTATTAATCAACCTGTCTGCCTATATAATAAACTCCTGTAGCTCTCAGTGTGTGGCCTCATAAAATGTTTTGTAAAAATATGCTCCTCCCTCAGAGATTTAGACCAGCTGTCGAGCAAGGCAGCTGAACAGTTCTGCTCAGTTGCAGTCTAATTAGAGTTATGCACATTACTGGATCTTTGCTTTTCAAACCTTGTCAATACAATGCTTCAGTTCACATTAAAAATGTGATACAGAATCTGTGTTGCCTCTCCAGAAGTATTCTATCAGATGTGTGGCTTAAATTTTCATTTAAAAAAATAAAATCATACAATCATGGAGTTGGAAGGGACCTTCAAAGGCCATCTAGTCCAACTCCCTGCAGTGGGCAGGGACATCTTGCACTAAATCAGGTTGCTCAGAGCCTTATCAAGCCTGGCCTTGAATTTCACTAGGGATGGGACATCCGCCAACTCTCTGGGTAACCTGTTCAGTGCCTCACTGCCCTCATTGTGAAGAAGAGCTTCTTCCTAGTGTCTAATCTAAACCTGCCCTGCTCTAGTATTTCTAGTTTGAAACACTGGAATAAATCATCATGCAGGTGTTGGAAAAGGATTTAATCACAAAAAAATTGTGGGTGCTCATATGAAAAATGGTGCAATTCAGATTATTTACTGTCATGAGCTGCGCTCCCAGCTGAGCAAAAGATCAATTGCTGGTTCTTGCATAGCTTCTTCTCTTCCTGCAGAATAAATTACATCAGGGTTCAGTCCCAGAATGAGTATTTATTTATAAATTAATTCAGGGCTCTTCTGGTTGTCGATTTTTATTTTCATTGATCTGTGGCACGCTTCTAGACTTCTTTATATTGAGAAGCCTAATTAAGTGAAAGATACTCCTTTTTGTAAAGTATTCTAGGCTTTCAGCTTTTTAAAGAAATGCAGTTGGATTAATCAAATGTGTGCATTTGCAGATTATAGTTTGACCTTACTTACCAACTGGTGAATTGTTTGTAGATTTTTTGTTTGGTGATTACAATAGCTTCAGAGATACTTGAAATGTCTAAACCATTTAGGCAAACTGAAGTTTTTTACCGTTGTAACCTACTGTATCTGAAATGTGGAAATAGTCAGGCTCCCTAAGTGAATGTGTAATATTTTATAAATTCTTATATAGTGCCTAAAACTCTGAAATGCACTTAAGAGGAAGAACTGAAGCTCTGCCAAAGTCAAATGATAGAGAAAAAATGTCATTCCTTAGGCAAAACTCCAATTTAAATCAGTAGAAAAAGAGAATTTAACTCATAAAAATTATAAAAGTGGTTATTATGTATGAGAAACCTTGTCTAGTGGGAAGTGTCCCAACCCATGGCAGGGGGGTAGGAACTAGAAGATCTTTAAGGTCCCTTCCAATCTAAACCATTCTATGATTCTATGATTTATTTTGTTTGAACTGAAAAATCCTGTAGAACTTCCTAGGCAGAACTTTATCTAACTGGTTTCTACTTCTTGAAATAACTGTCTACTTCTTGAAATTATGACTGGTAATACTGTGGTTCATAATATCAATAAACTCAATTTTACAGTAGCAAAAGATGCACTAGGCTCATAATGAATTTCAAATTATGTTAAATGCTATGGTGGTGCTTTAGAGTCGTATTTCACTAGAGTCCTGATTTTCAAAATTGGTCAAGAAGGACATAAAATTAAAACTGTTCTTAAAAATTAGATTCAATAATATTTTAAGACTCCATTGGCTATTCTGTCTAGAGCTTATCAGTGCACATAAGTCCAGATATTAAATGTGACTCAGGTTACAGTTTATCAGCTTTAACAACCTCCCTCACACTATGCACTGAAAAGCATCATGGGAAATTACCTCACTTTCTGAAGGCCACAACTTTGGAAGTGGTTTGCAATTCATTTTGTTGTCTTGCTTCCAAACAGTTTATGCCCTCTTGTAATTTTTTAATAGATTTTGTTAACATATATTTCAGGCAATGCTTGAAATTGCTTTTTTTCTCCTTCCCCCCAGTCCCTCAAATTCACATTTGCAATGCAGTTTGCCTTGCCACGATGCCACATTCAGGATTTCTCTAACTGAAAATGCAGATCTTTCTCAGCAAGTACATTGCACACTCCTAAATGTACAGCTGTGGAGGCTGAAACCTCAGCTGTGGGCCCTGTCCTAGAAACAGCAACTGAAATCGTGACTTATAAAGGACTAGTTTGTATTGGCCATTTTTGCTAAGAAACACAAGATTTATCATGCAATATTTATCCATGATTTATTGCTTGGGACGTGTGTCAAGCACTCAATCAAAGCCAAAGGATTACTCCACATGTTCATACACTTGTTCTGATGGAAATCCTGTAGGAAGGAGTAGCTACATTTTGCTGCTGAGTTGTTGCCTTGAGTTAACGCATTCATATAACACATTTGCATTGTCATGTTCTGTCCTGAGCTTTGCTGGTGATTTATTGTTCATAAAAAATGAGATAATCAAAAGGTATATTGCTTTAGCCCTCTTCAGACAGAGACCATCTGAGACTGGAAGATTATGTTGTCTGTTTATCTCATCTTTAAATCACAACAAATTACTGATACATTTGGGTAACACATTTGCAATCTGCCATCTTTTTGTTGTCTTCCTACAGCATTACTGTAGGCAGGCTGCCTTCTCAGTAAAGTACTACTTAATTCATTATTTTTAAGGAACTATAAAAGCATAAATGCCCATTATTATACTTGAAAGGAGAGGCCTGAAAGCAAGAAATAGACATGTCAGAGGGCATTTTTACAGAACAGCTTAATGTGCTTAACTGATTAAAATAATGGCCATGGGAGTGTTATGAAGGCAATTGGAAGCACTCCCCTTATTATCTACTGCATGGGGGACTTGCTGTAATATGTTTCTGTTCTGGATCAGAGCTGAGGTTCACCACAACCCAGACCAGCTGCTGTCATTAACTACAAGGCTGGTAACTGGCTCTAACTGTCAACCAGCAGTACCTGGCACTCCTTAGAAGTCTGGGCTCTTTTATAATTTTTACCTTCACTGAATATTTCAAGATTTTGAATGGCAAAGAGGAGGGTGGAAAGAACAGATTGTTTCTCTTAAGATCAGAGTTCCCCTCCAATGCTGGGAATGGGATTTTGGCATGCTGCTTGTTATTTAATTCTCTTGGCTGTAAGAAAGAAGTGTTTTAGAGCTTTTGGTTCAGTTCACTATCTAGCTGTCTCCCCTAGAGCCATATAACAAATAACTAAAGTCCTTGGAGATGCTTATTCTGGTGCATCACTGTGTGGCGGGCAAAAATGAGTTGGGAAAAACTGAGTATACTAAATCTTCTCTGTATTTATCTGTCTAGAGTGCTGGGGAAACAATACTTTGTTCAAATTTTGCTCTGCTTCTGGGAGGTCTAGGCATGAAATATTGGCCTTACCAGTATGCATGAAAAATAAGCAGCAGATAATTGTTTAGGTTTGTGGTATTCTCACTCCTTTATCTGCTTTTCTAGAAGTTCAAATAAGCTTATTCCAGCATCTTCATGGCATCTGGGAGACATGTAAGAAGAAACTCAATGTGCCTGACTTGCCAAACATCTATTTGCAAAAGGTGTGGGAGAATCTTTTAGGCTGCTAGATGCATGTATCAAAAGAAAGTATTTCCAGTGAGATGTGAAGAAGAGAAATTCTGTTGACTTAGATCCCAAAGGCAAGTTAAATGTAAATGTAATATAGGCAGCAGTATTGACAGCCCTGGAGAAGGCTGAAATGTTCTGATTTTTTGATGAAAAAGATAAATGTTTTGACAATTTCAAGGAAACTCTCAATTTTCTACCAGTTAGAGAGCTGAAAAAGTTTCTGTTTTCTTGAAACATTCTGATTAAATTTAAAAACTTTGAAGTGTTTGAAAAGATGCTCTTTGTTATTGTTGCCCCAAAAAGCTATAACCATTTTTCTGGATGTTTTTGATCAACTCTAGTCTGTCTGTTATCAAAGTATATTCCACTAGCCATATGCTGCCTCAATTCCTCTGGTTTTCAAAGTGCCAAAATCCTCTGCAATGAAAAATTGCCTTTCTCAACTGCGTCTATCATGTTTTTCCTAAGGCAAGAGAGAGTGAAATGGGCTAGGATTGCACCTGAACAGTAATGTTAAGAAAACACAAAGAGAAAAAATTTTCTCTTATCTTTTGTTAACATAAAATTTATGAATTAACTGAAATATGTTTTTAAAAAATGTAAACCAAATTTTTATATTTTAATATTTTCTAATTATTTTTTTCTTCTTCTGAAGGTCTTCTCGTAAGTGTAAGAATAAAAACTTCTTGTCCTTGACCTCATATACTTTACAGTTCTTTTCTCTTTCCGGTCAAATTGGATATTACAGCACCCTTTATTACTGTTACTGCTAAAATGAACCTTTTCATGTGTCACATTACAATGAAGCATTTATGTAATCAGTTTTGTTACGGACTCATACAAACCTTTCAGCAGAATTCTGTAAGGTTCTGTATCCACCAGCGTGGGGGCAGACTCTCTCTTTTTCTATAATGCTTTCTATCACATTACTTCACATTTGTTAATACTTTTATCTTTAGACTGTCCCAGTGTGGCAGAGCATTATTCTTTTCATTTTAAGAGTGAGCAGCTGGCTTGCAAAGAATAATTAAGCCTCTGCAGAAGAATTGTAGCAGAATTAAGGGAGGAAGCCTGATGCCTGGTCTGCTGTGGTTTGGGCTGTCCTCTCTCTCCTTTGCTGGAGCGACAGAAATGTGATCAGGGAGTTCCAGAAGCATGGAAATCTCTCTGCCCATAGGAAGCAAGAATTGCAGTCAGTCCTGGATAAAGATTGCTTTAGCTAATCATCCTATTTAGTTGTAGTCCATCTTGTATTTGGAGGGACTTAGAAGAACATTTTCCTGCATGCTATTCTCTCTTTTGCAATTTTACAAGAGGTCATTGCTTTTTAAATACTCTGTTCAGCACCTAAAGCATTCGGCAGTGTTCCTAATGATTTGCTTCTGAAATGCTTAACTTCCCAATTGCTATTGAACTGTGGAGCCTCTCCCCATGAGCTGTGACTGTCACAGCTAGGAAAGCTGAGGGCAGAAGAGCAAGAGCTGAAATACAGAGACAGAAGCCATTATCTGCCATATCTCTTTGTTCTCTACGTGTGGATTGTGTTCTTTGACAAGCATTAAAATATCAGGTGGGAGCACCTGTAGGGAAGGGGTTGACAGAGGCTGCTCACCTGGGTGATGGCACTGCCAAGCAGAATATGACTAGACAGATTGTGCAAATGGTGAACTACTGCTTTGGCAGTGGCTTGGAAAAGTGACCAAAGATGACAGAGAGCAGCATGCATGGGCTGTAGGGACTCTGTTACTGGATGGGTCGAACCCATGTAGGTAAACATGTGCCTGCCTTCAAGGAGGTGGTGGAATGAGGTTAATTTATAGCTATCCTGGTTGATTTCATCAGTTGTAACTTTTTAGTGTTTCATAGTTCAGTGAAACCTGCTTTCTGGTGCACAAGTGTTTTCTGGAGACCAAGGATAAGATCAAGGGCTAGGCACCTTCAGCTCAAACTGTTAAAAGATGTTGGGCCAGAGGAGTCCATGTGTTTCACTGGTCTCACAGGTGTAACTTATGGTGATTCTGCTTAAGGTGACTTTTAAATTTTGCTCTTTGGGCTGCTAAAGTGAAAGCAAGATTTAAGGAGGCCATTGAAAATGAAGGCAAACTGTAATCAGATGGGAATAAAATAATGTTTGTGAAAGGATGATATTTAGTCCCATGCTGGTGCCTGTGTCTATTTTTTTAATTCTTTTGTGATTAGCATGCAGTTAAAGGCTTCCTCACTTGCTGTTGCTAGAAAAAGATTGTATGGAAAGGATATATTTCAGTGATCTTTGTGTGCAGGTAAACAGATGTTGCAAACCCACCTGTTCCTCACCTGCTCGTGACAGACAGAAAGCTGTGACTTACACAGGACTCAGTAATGGGGACTGCATGGTTTTGACTTGGCTTTGGCACAGGGAGAAAGAGGAGATGTGGATCTCCCAGGCAGCATGCAGATTCTCTGGTTTCTTCTGAAAGAGATAATATTCTGCCATCACACAGAAATCTTTGTAAGTACAAAGAAAAAAAAAAAGAGAACTGAAATACAACAGGATGTGAGGCGTATACACAGTGCTGTAATATAAGTGTTTTCACACTGGATTCATTTTGTTCAGGACTACATTTGGCAAGTCCCTTGCAAAATGCTCTGGTGACACACATAAGCACTGCCTGCAATGTGTAGTTCCTTCCTTCTCTTTCCCTTCCCCAAGGACAAATTTTGTAGTTTATATTATTTCCTGTGGGAGTACTTGCCATGCAAATATATAACTGCACTACATTCACTGTGCTTTGATTCAACACAAGAATCTGTGCAGCATAATGGCACATCTGAGGATTTTATACACCTTTCTGATTGTGATTTCTTAACAGAGAAGGAAGAAACTTAAAAATTTCTATCATAAAGGTGAAGCAGTTTGTGCTGAACTAGGAACAAGGGCAAGAATAAAGTGGCATTTTTCAAGTTTTTATTTATTTTTAAGGCTGCTAATGGTTGCTGTATTACTTGCGTGACTCACTAAAGTTTCCCATGCACCAGCAGAAAGCAGAGTGGAAAATCAATTTCTAAAATCAAAATTAAGTACCATAATTAGGTTTGTCTCCGTTCCAAGGCTTAACAAATAAAAGAGGAAAAAGAACTGCCTAAATTTAAAGCATTGTCTCTTATGCCATTATATTGTAAAGTGCTAGAATACATCCCTGTGCGCTCCCAGTGCTTAGCACAGGACATATTTAATTTCTATTTGTTGTGCTTCCATGGTAAAAGCTATATTTCATTAAATTATGTAGCATAACACCTCTTGACCTGTTGTGCCACTTGGAGAAGGCTGAGTGCCACCTACTACATCTGAAAGAGTAGAAAAAGAGAAGTGATAATTGTATGGCAGAAGGCAGGTATAAGATTTTGAGGCCTCACACTGAAATGAAGGAAATGCTTGCATTTAATTTCTTTGCTGTGCTGAAGTCCTGTGACATTATGTATGAAATTCTTCATGCCCTCTGCTCGGAGACGATTCTCCTATACATCAGAAAAGGTGAAAGAGGAGATGTCTGCATGCAGTGTCTTGTGTTTTGAGGGAAAATTAGACCCAGGGCAAACTTGTCATGTCACAGCTGGGCTTCTGAAAGCATAAATTCCAAAGAGGAAAGATTTGTCACAAAAAATATTAAGGGAGTAGAAAAATTTAAATTAGAACATAAAAGCGTGAACCTCTGCATTTCTTTAATATACAGCATGTTGTTTTCACTTGTTTTTTTAGTTTATTGTCCCATTTTCTTTCATCTTGTGATGCTTTTCATTTTTTTTCCCCTTGCCTGCAACATTTCTTTGTCAGGATACATGAGTAGAAATTTACATACGCAGCACTGGTGAGGCTCCACTTCAAATACTGAGTCCAGTTTTGGGTCTCTGGCCACAAAAATGACATTGAGGTGCTGGAGCAGGTCTGGGAAGGGCAGGAAAGCTATTGAAGTGTGCAGAAAAAAAAGTCTTATGAAGATTATATGACACAGTTGGTGTTGTTTAGCCTGGAGAAAATTATGCTTATTGTTCTCCACAAGTAGTGAAAGGAGGTTGTAGGGAGTCAGTTACAAGAGGTAAGACAAGAGCAAATGGCCTCAAATTGTGTCAGAGAGAAAACTTAGTTTGGATGTTAGGAAAAAATTCTTCACCAAAAGTGTGAAGCATGGAAAAGGCTGGCCAGGGAAGGGTTGAGAAATTTAAAAGATGTGTAAATGTGGTGCTTAGGAGGCTGATTTAATGGTGGTTTTGACAGTGTTAGGTTAATCATTGGCTTCAATGGACTTACACATCTTTTCCAACATTGATGATTCCATTATTCTTTTCTGTGACAATCTTTTGTCTGTATTGTATCTGCAACAGTGTGGCTTGTGCTTTGAGCAGAAGTTAGAATAGATTTCAGTGGTGCTGACTTGGGTAACTGCCCCTTTTGTAAGAGTGGCCATGCCATGGATTTCCTATAAGAATACTGCCTGTTGCAATAGGAGGAATATTCATCCACTTGCCTCTTTTTATAGCAAAGAATGAAAAATCAGGTACTTAAAAAACCGTGTGACTTCCATCTGCTTCAACCACTGTGAGGTCTGAGTGCCTAAAATTTATATCTCCTGGATGGAGTAGCAGAAATTAAGGATCTTTCTTTGCTAGTATTCCAGTCATTTACCAACTTGTCTTGACGTCATGTAACTGTGTAAGTTAGTCGAGTTGAGGGTGGGAAATGATTGCTTACACAGTCAGCCAAATCAATATCTGTTGTTGACTGGAGCTAAAAACCCCAAAGCTAGCTACTTCAGTTTCACATCATCAACTCTGTTCCTGTATCCACAGCTGTGCCAAAAGTTAACATATAAACCTTGAAGCAAAATGATGGTTTTAAATTTTTGGTATTTCATTTTTAACTTGTTCCATCTCCCATCCATTTCACTGGGAACAGTTCTGCAAACCCTGAATGACTAATCTTTTCATCTGTCCTCCTATTCTTACAAGAAAGGCATTATTTATGAGTGAGCTGGATTTGTGCTTTAAATGGCCCTGTCATCACATTTTATGACTACTGTGTGTATATATTCAGATAGAGGTAGGAGAGAAACAGAATCTACAGCTAACATCTATCTTCACCACAGGTGTGTGAGGGGGAGGTTGACACCCCACATGTGCGCTGTGAGCAGTTATCCCTTAACAAGGGAAGATTAATGCCCTGTCTAAAGCTAAACTGCACTTCTTCCCATGTGCTGCTTAAGTAAACCAGCAATGTTAAAACTGAAAGAGGAGGCTGACCGTCAGGAGTAATGGTGATACTCGGTGCGTACAAACAGTTGGCAAGGTGTTTGAAACAACCATCTGTTTCAGTACTGAGCATCAATTGCTGTTGCTTCCAGTACTGGGGAGCCATGTCATAAAAATAATAGGATTCACCACCGTAGTTGCTTTATGCTTATACCCCTGTGTCCACTTGTGATAAGGGCTTATACCCATGTGTCCACTTGTGGTAAGACCTATTCTCCCCAAAAAGGCGTGAGAATGCAATTTAATGTACAGTATAGAAGTGGTTTGGTTTACTGAAATCCACCCACTCTTTTGCAGCAAGAAGCCCCCTGTAAAATTTTCTCTTAACTGATTATATCCTGTCTGCAATATTATTCCCGCTCAATTGCATGCGTCTCGCTGCCCTTGTAATGTAGCACTTCAGTGAGCAAGCTAAAGTACATATTACTCCTGTGAGCAGGCAGCAGCTGGGAGCTCCAGTCCTTCTAAAGGAGCTGGGCTTGTAGCACTTCTGTAAAATGCAGGCTTTGTTATGGTTACAGTAAAATATTAATAATAATAAAATCCCTAGGTACCAGTGCAGACCTAATAAACCTGCTGTTGGCAATGTATGGCTGGCTACTGCATGATGGAGCTGCTTGAAAATGGCTTGTAGTCTGGCCATTGCTGTGTTGTAGGGTTTGGGTATATCTGCAAAAGTATGCAAATAGTTAAAATTAATTTCTGATTAGAATCAGAATTAGGTAGTTGATGAGTTTTATTCTTCCTGATCTAACATTTTCAGTGGGCGGAGAAAATTACCTCCCTATTGCTTTGTCATTATTCCTTAAATGAACAATGTAGACTATTTTTTTTTTCCTTTAAGTGGGATGAATTGTGGCTTTTTATTACTCCCTATTTTTCCTGAATAAATAGTTCAGTAAAGCTGCTAATGTTGATGATAGAAGTCATAAAAAGGAGGTTTTATTGTTTAATGATGGTTTCCTTCGATTTTTTTTCAGCAGCTGAATATACATAAGACTTATATAAATAGTTGCTTGAGAGAATGTACTCTTTTTTGGAAGTAGTGCAATGATTTCAAATTATACTTATTCTCTTCATAAAAGCATGGCAGCAAAGTGGGAGAGGTGTTCCACTGTTTATGCATGTAATACTTGAGATGTTTTTCCCCCTGCTCTTTTCATTTTAACATTTACAGTGTTAGTTAAGCTGTTTAATGATGTTGTTTCTCCTTTTCTGTACTTTTTTTCCCATCCATGTTTTGCTACAGTGATATCCCAGCTAGAAAAAAAGATCTCTAGTGTCTTCCTAAATTTTTCAAGCCATCTTTCTTCCTCTTCCTCCCTTCCCACCTTTATAGGGCACTCTGTCATCACACTAATGTGGAGAGTGATATGAATCTGCTATGAGGCACAGCAAAGTTTTTTGCATCTTGGAGAATCCATCTTACCCTCAGCCCAAAGTTCAGAGAGGTGGAGCAATATTATGGACAGGTAGCTCTTCCATATCAATCTTATCTCAGATGAAACACGATTTGATTATTCCTCATTGTCTAATAACTGAACTGGAAACTATTGGAAACTATTCCATTCCCAGAAATACTACCAGTTACTGAAAATTATGTTAGAAGGTTTTAAATGCCAAGTAAAATCCAAGTATATACCTCCCGGTTTCCTTGACAAAAAGAAGTCACTATCTAAGAATTTCAATTTTTTAACCAAACTTACCATTTTAAATATGTTGAAGGAATTCTTTGAACTCTATAATCTTAATAGAATTCAGCAGTATGTACCTTCAGGCTCAAATCTTGGGCAATGACATCAAGCTCCAGCAACTTGGATGTTCTGTGTGAGTTGTAAGTGGGAGTGGAATGTTTTCCCTTTTGAATTTATGCACCCTGGAGAAAAGAGTTTCAGCCATTCTTTGAAAATCCTGGGGCATAAAAAGTGTTTCCTTGGCCCCAAGAGCCCTATACTAGATTGCTGTGACTGTATTTCCTTCGCTAGGCATCTATTAATCTTGATTTGCTCTTTACCATTGAATTGCAGAGCAGAAATTCCTCTTGCATGTGTGCATCCCAAATGCAATCCTGGATACAGGACAGCAGCAGTTGTCCCACATGTTGGCATCTCCTCAGTTGTAGGTGGGAGGGCAAGGAGTAGGATTTGTCTTATAATGCAAATGACTATCAAACAGCTATAAACTCTGTAAGTTTACAGCTTAGATACTGCCTCTGGCTGGGAGGAACATCTGGTTAGTCATATGTCAGGAGCCAAAAGGGTATGTTTCTGCTTATTGCTTGGAGATTACAACTGAAGAGAGGTGCAGGGGTTAAAGCCGAAGAATGTGACAAGAAGAATATAGCACGTTGTTCTGTTTCACTGCAAAACAGTAAGCACTTCTCAATTCCTAATGTAAAATAACTTGCAATTAGAGGAAAAAAGCAAGCTTAGGTAGGGCAGAAGTTAAAGATTAATGTGAAAAAAGTCAGTTTTCCATGGGAACCATTATCAAAGAAAAACAGAAGTCCTTGAGTGAGTCTCAAATCCTTTAGCAAAGCTTGTAATGACATCAGCAATTGAACTGAGCAGTCTTTCTGCTGCAAACTGAAACTAGGTACCAGAAATATCCCTGAATAGATTCTCAACCCACTAGATCAAAGTAAAATCTCTTTCCCTTTCATATCTTAATAGCACTGAGACACGTAGAACACCTGTTCCTACACCTTAACGGTTAATATGCATCCCTATTTTTGGCACTTGTGAACCCCTTTCCTGTCCTGCAGTGCTGTGTATCTGGTATTTGAACTACTGCTGCTTCTGTTGCACGCTGGCTAATCGGAGAGAACCAAGGAGTTAAATTTCAGAACAGGAGAAGAGGAGGTGAGCTGTCTGCTACAGTAGTTTACTGCAGCTTCCTTTCACACTGACACACATGTAGTTTGTGGTGACAGTGCTAAAGAACTGCAGACAGGCACTTAGCAGACTGGATGTGAGCTGGATGCAAAGATGCCTCACCCTGGACTTCCTGCTGGCAGTATGTAAATACACCTGCAGACTGGCCACACTGGGCTGGTGGTTGCTTTTTCTTTTTTTTTTTTCCAGAAGGCAGCATGAGAGGACCTGACAAAGCAACAGCGTAGTTGAGAGACCTGAACCAGCAGCAGATTTGTATCTCAGTTGTGGGGGAAGTTTCTTTTTGGCTTTTTCCTTTTTTTTTTTTTGTGTGTGCTGCATATTCAGATTGAAATCTTCATCACTACAATGTTTGCCTCTATCTGGTATGCCAAGAAGCTGGGACGCAGGTTTGTGCATAACGCCAGGAAAGCAAAAGCAGAGAAGGTATGTTCCTAGTGGAAATATAAAGCCTTATGTCTCATGTAAGCTGCCTCTGGCATCCTGTTGTGTGTCTGCTTAGCTTTTTTTAATACCCTGATAAAAAGGATCTATTGCTATTCATGATTTCACACAAGAATCCTTGAATATGTCGCATATTAGTTATTAAATACCGTGGAGAAGATGATTTCAAAAGCCTTTATGCCATCTTTTCTCTATTTTTTCTTTCCAAGATAAACAGCTATACATTTGTATGTTGCGTGTGAAGGGAGCACTTCAGTGAACTTGTTGCTGTGCTGCATTATTTTTACTAGTATTAGGCTCTTAAACAACAGCTGATTGTTTGCTGCTTGTATATTTTTTCTACTGGGGTATCAATGAGAATGTAATAACATGTTAAGCATTTATAATGTCTAGGATTTTCTTTCATGTTACTTGTTGAAACTGTGCTGCAGCTTCAACTCTTATTTAAAAAGATATAGGTATGTAAAAATGGTCAGCACTATCACTCAGTATTTTTCTTCTCTTTAACTGTGTTTAACCAGCTGTTTTCTGGAAGACTTTGTAGGCAAGGTTCTTCTGCCTTCTTTGTCTGTGAACAAAACTTAGATTGTTTTAGAATTCTCAGTGATGATAATAGGGGAACATGAAAGCAATTACTTTTATTCTAATTATGGAAAGCATTTAGTTAGTAGACCTGCATTTTGGTTTTGTTTGAATTAACATACAAACCATTTTCAAAATGGGACTAATTCCTATTTTATAAACTCAGCATTCAATTGGGGGGGATAAAACTTCAATGTAATGTTATGAAGTTAACTCATTAGTCTGGTAATGATGGTTTCCTCTATTCTGTGCTGTCTTTGATCTAGTCAAAGAATTTATAAATGGGTTGCTTTATTATTTCTTTGATATCTCTTATGCTATCTAATACAGCCACCAATCCACTAAGTAATTATCCACTATCTGAATTCCTGCATAACTAGAAAATCTTTTCACCTAGAAAAATTATTAGCAAAAATACATTATATTTGTCCTTGGGGAGGGGAGAATGGGCAAGAATTTGCTATTGCTGCAAAATATTCCCAGTGGTGAAAAAAGTGCTGTGTGGTAATTTGGAAATTAAAGCATCCAAGTCACTGGGAAGTTGTTCAAGTAATAGTGATTTATCCATTTCATATTGTATGCATAATGGAAAATAGAAATGCAAAAAGATATATATGGGACTGTCAAGCTTTCTTTGCTCCTAATAATATTTCAACAGAGAGGGCATCATATAAACTCTCCTACTGTTTGTGTGTTGCTGTGGGAGGAAAAAAAGTTGCAGACTGGATCTTCGTCAGTTCTGAGGGGCTCCCTCCAGAGGAACATTTGCTTTCAGAGTTCCTCCAGGATGACAGAGGCAGGATGAGTGGACACATTCCACTTCTGATAACGTGGAGCTGGCTTAGGAGCTTTAAAACCAGATTTAGTGTTGGTAGTTTAAAGTATACGTTTGTATAGATTATTCCATTAATCCTGAAAAAAAATCCTATAACACTGTATTTTTCTGTGTAGAGTGTGGAAACATAGACCAAATGAATGCTCTGTAATTTTAACCTCTCAATCTTTACATCTGAAGGTATTTGCAAATATTTCTGTATAAAGCTGTTATAACACTAATCATTCAGATCAAGGCAACTCAGGTTGGTGCTATTCAAGCTTTGAAGGTATGCCTCACAGTCTTTAGATACAAGCTCTTTTTTTTTTTTTACATTTCTGAGCATGCTATTAGCATATTTACAATAGAGTTTTATTTTTGACAGAAAGCAGTAAGCACAGAAGAAAACATCCAGTAAAATGTATACTGATTGCTTTTTATCAAAAATAAAATGCATTTCTTGTAGCTTTATTCTACAGTCAGGGCTCATTTTTAATATTTTTTTCCCCCATAAATCAGTGGAGGGCTCCAGCAAAGGCACAAGATCCCATTCCTAGCAGGGAGCTATTTCAATGAGTGCTATTGATGATTGGAAGCTGATCAACACTGACATCTTCAGTACAATACCTTTGTAACAGGAGATATGAAAATAGGTCTATCAAAAAGTAAATTAAAATTACATTTAACTGCATGACTTGTTTTGCCTTTGTCTTTTTTTTTTCTGTATAATGGTTGAATAACCAAATTATTATGCAGTTTTGCCCTACATGGTGGGGTTTTTTTTTCTGGAAGAATAATTAGCTTTTTGTCTGTGTGCATGATTTGAATTAAACATTGTTTTCTTAATGTGCTTTTGGAGGTAATAACATACAGCAATAATTTCTACTAGCCTATATGTGCAGGAGTTTCTTACAGTTAAAATCTGGATAGTGAGGATCAGAAGAGATAACTTCTTAGCAGATTTTTCTATTATGCTTAGCATCTTTGCATAAGTACAAGTCAACAGTTTTTTAAGGAGTATCTCTGGGAAACAAATTTTCTATGAGCCATTTTTTTTTCTTATAACCAGGAAGAAAATTAGTGGGGGGAGGAATGGCAGAAGAGGATTATAGCAGGGACTCTTGTGTGCACACACACATAAGCACAAACTGACAGAACAGTTTCTTAACCTGTGATAACTTTGGGCCTGAATGGTGCAGAGACGTGACTTGAACTTGAATCTCTCACGTGGCCATTTAGGGAAGAAGAATTCCCAACATGCACAACAGAACATGGAGTACTGGGAGTGCATAGAAAGGCAAGGAGTAGGGTGATAACTGGGACAGTCCTCTGCAGCAAGCACTATGGTGGTATTAATTTGATGCTCTCTGAGTGTACTGTGTAACTGCACCACGTGTCTGGTTATGGCAATGTTGGTGAACTTGGTCTCAATGTCTCCAGAGCTCCCCATCTTATCCAAAGCTGCAGTTTCCATCCTCATACCTTCCATCTCCCAGTTCTTCCCAGCTCATCATCTCTCCAACTCATTATGGCAGTACCAGCTCTAGGAGAGTTAGCATAGACATCAGCCCAAGAAGAGTGGAATGTGCTGCTTCTTGGTACTGTGAGGGCTGCAGAATCACAGCTCGAGATTAAGGGCTCTCAGGAGCTGGAACTTGGCCTGTGCTGGAGAAGCTATTGGCAGTTTGGTGGAAGGGAAAGGATAAAATGTAGTCATAAAGAGCTGGAAGACCAATAGCAAGTAGGTGGGTCTGTTCTCACTCAAACGTGTGATAGCTCCTGGGATGGTTTTCTTATCTCCATAACCAGTACTTCCTGCTGAGGGCCAGCACTGTTGCACTTGGTCTGTGATTCCAGTCCTTGCTTCCCTTCCAGCCCAGCATATCTTTAGATGCTATAGTCAGATAAGCCAGACCCTGTGGTAGAGCACTGTCTCATTGACTCTTGCATTTATATTATGAACTACTTGGAAGACATTAGACTTCTAAAACCCAGACATGAGCTCTTAAGAGTTCAAATGTAACCTAAAGAGTAAGGAAGACATCTGGAAAGAAATGGATGAGTGGCAGCCTTAGGTATCCTGACCATGATGATGATAATTGTTCTTTCAAGTTAAGTAGTGTCCACCAGTATTTTTATTTGAATCATATTTTTATGATACAATGAAAATACTTAGTTTAATTAAAAAATGGAACAAAATTTTCAGAAAAATCTTAAATCTTTTTTTCCTAACCAGGCCTGACTAAAACTGCTTATCTCTGTAAGTGAAATGCCTATTAATTGCTCTTCTCATTTTACCAGAGAAAACTCAAGCACGACAAAGCTCCTCATACTTTATTGTATCTATTGGGCTGGATCATAAGATCTTTTCAGCTTATGTTCCAATTGTTGTCCACAAATTCTGTGTCAATCTGGTTGTCTTGGCATGATTACTGATATTTCTCCATCCCTCAAGGAGTGAGATATTTAGTGTACAGGGAATGCTGCCACAAATACTGCATTAAAACAACTGAAGTCCTTCCAAGGCAACTCCACTCTTACCTGTTTTATTAAAGATATACAAAAGCTTTGAGTTTGTCACATTAAAGGATTTTTGCTATGAGAGTAAACATGATCATTTGAACATTGGAATGGGAATGACTTAAAGCCAAGATTGATGTCTTAGATTTTTCTCATTAAACCACAGTCAAGCAGAAATCAAGGGATGTTAACTGCATGCAGTTATGCTGTAAAAATAAGTACTTTAAATGATTGGAAAAGGTACAGAAAAGTAACCGAGCAATTAATCATGTTGATCTGAGAGTGTGAGCTAAAGCAATGTGAAAAAGCTTTTGATAATGCTTCACTATATTGATAGAATTTGGGTTTCAAGGTTCACTATCAAACGTAAGGGAGGACTTGACAAAGTTATCCTATCATTTAATTTCAATGTGGAATCTGAATGCTGTTTTTCAGCATGTTACAAAATGGAACATTTCAATTTTGACACCCAAATCATGCGCACTACTAAAATTAGTCATGTTGATTTTTTGCATCAAGACAGCCATCACTTTAAAAGGAGATTCCTCCTCATGCATTGTTTTTTTGGGAGCAAAACAACAGGAACCATGTCAAGTGCTTAAATTAGTTGATTTTTGCCATCATTTTACAGAATAATTTTTTAGAATTCTTTCTTTCTAGCTGTTAGATACCCAAGTGCTCGTATGGTGAGATCAGTTCTAAGAACAGATTTCCTGTATTGAAAATATAGTTTATATTTTAAAATAGGTGTGCATATGTAATGATACAAATAGCATGCACTTTCTGGATTATAAATTGTAAATAGAAATAAAGATTACCCATCAGCAACATTCACAAACTGCACAGTAGAAATTGAAGTGAGTAGTTCTAATGTAATGTATTGCAGATTAATCAAGCAGAACATAGTCCAGCAGATGGTTCTTCATTCTCTGTGCTCTAGAGTCATTTAGAGTATCCTCTCTAGACTGGAAGGCAATGAAATATTTGCAAAATGCCAGGAAAATTTGCCTTAAGAGGTTAACAAAATTTGGACGTGTATTAAAGAAAAAATGCCTGTAAATGCAGGCATATTTAATCACTTTTCTGTCAGTGTCCTAGCAATAGTGATGATTAACTCTTCATGTCAAGATGACACTTGATATCTCGATCGCTCTCATATCTGTATTTTGATGTTGCTAATTGCAGAGCAGGCTGTTCTAGGTTATGTATTCTGGTTTCATTGTTACTTTCTTCGCAATTAGCTGTACAGCAATATAATTTGAAAGAGATAAGAAGTTCACTTGAAAAAGTAATTACAACATAGAACAGAAACTTTGTGATTAAGAAATCATTGAACATAATAGCAGATAAACACATTTTTCCTTACATTATTTTGACATGAATATGCTTAATTTTGAGTAAGATAAACCCTCTCCTTCCTTCAGTATTTCCATGTATACCTTTGATTTCCTAACAAGTGCTCTCTTTCAAGCCAGAGTTTACCAAATTATTTCCAGTCCACTGGGGCTGTGATGAAGTGATAAAACTTTCAGGTTGAGTTATTGCCTTGGCTAAAGGTGAAATGACTGCTTTGCTAAGGGACATCTCCTGTAGCTGCCAGATGCTGTAAGGGGGGGTGGGTAGTTTTGCTTCTATCTGGGCAAAGGAGAGCCCACCTAGGCCAGATTCATTGGGATGACAAAAGTGTGTTATTCATTTGTAGAACTACCTGTTTGATCAGATACCTGAGCTGTCTCAGACCCCTGGAGGAATCTTTTCAAATGGACTTCATAAGTGCTCCATCTTTTTAATCTTTTCACACAAGGAGAACAATATATGAGTGCTCCTCCTTCCAGAGTTCATTATATGTTTTGCTTTCACCATGGTTAGAATTCTAAAACATTTTCTTATATTGGGATTTAATCCTGAAGCATATAACTATTCAACTCTTTTATTATCTCCTCTCCTTTTTGTTTGCTGTTGGTTATAATCCCAGATGCATCATAATTAATATATAACAGTAGGGATAAGCTGCTTAAGCAGAGATTTATAATGCTTATAACTCACTTCCTTCTCACAGTCACCATAATAATAATAATAATAAATAAATTCAACTAATCTTGGAAAAAAATGCAAGAGGGATGTTTTAAAATAAGATTGTGATCAACAGTAAACTACTGAAGTTAATCCTTTGGAATCCTTTATTTCAAAGTACTCTTTTTCTTTTCATCTGTGAGAGATTTTGCTCTGGCTTTCCTTCCCCATTCCATCTCCACAGGTCCAGCACCTACCTGTATCAATTAATGAGCAATGAGGAAGTTTCCTGTGTTAAATTAGCTTTTGTTCATTAAAGAAACAGCTGATAATCAGCTAGAGGTAAGCTCTTTGTAACAAGCAGAATATCTTACCTCTTTTACTCCAATTTAATCTAAGAGGACTCTAAATTAGCTGGCTGCCATACACCAGTGATGCCTCTTCTCATTCCCTCATGGGCTGTGATTCTGACATACACACTGCTGTATTTATTTGGCTGACAGGTATAACAAGGTCTTTAATTAATAATCCATAGATGTCCACAGAGAAAGTTTTCATCATCTTAGAAAAGAGGCTACATAACTTTTCTAGTTAAATTTCATCAAAACCAAACCCAAGATGAACATGAAGACATTCAGTGAAGGACTGCCACACTGATGTTTGCATCAATTGCTACTCTGAGTGTTCATGCTGTGATTCAAATGGAATCAGTGTGGACCTGCTTCTAATGAATAAGTGGTTTTATTATCAGAGACTACAAGCTACTCCCTTTTTTCAAATAGTTTTTATAAATTGATTTCTCTTTTCTGTTTTTATTCAATAATCAATTTCATATTTCCCCCTTGTTTTGTTTTCTTCTTTTTTTAAAGAGAAAAAGTAATATATTTACTGCATTTGCAGCTTTAGATTTTGGATTTTCTACATTTTGTCTGCATTATATTTCATATTCTGTTAAATCCCAGTGTGTAACATCGTGAATACAATATTTAATTCATAAGGTGCTCATTATTTTATTGAATTGTTTTATTTCTGTGCATTTTTATGCAGTGTTCAAGTACATTATGAAAATGTCTCCTGTGATGTGCAAGTATGAGATATTTATTTCTTTTTGGGGGGGGCATTGCTTGCCTCTCTGTCAATTCGAAACAGCACATAATAAAATAGTTGTTTGATTTGCATCCTGAACTGCATTTGGCATCACTCTGTATGTTTGCAAATAGAAATCAGTTTGAAATGCTGACAAGAAACAATCTGTCCTTTGGCATTAGAGTCCCTGGAGAAAACTGAGACTTGAATTCTCTCACTAGTTCCTAAGGTAGATTATCAAATTATACTTTACATGGTTTTCATTTACTATATGGGCCATTACAACTGGTATGTATGTAACTTGCTCCCTCTGGAAGGCATGCTGCCAAAGTCCTATGTGTGTTCAAACAGCTTCAGTAAAATTTAGAATTATTGTCTTGTAATATGATTCTCAAGGCAGTTTGTTTTAAAGGAGTGAAAATATTTCTCTGCCATACACTACTTAAAATGTTGAAGCTTGTCAGGGAAAGTTTGGTTATAGCTTTAATATATGTTAACAGCTTCAGATGAGCAATTTAAAAGAGTCAAGGGATCAACTAGGATGTGCAGTATGAGAGTTTTTACCAGCAGGATGGAGGCTCAAATGTCACAGACTGCTGTGGAGCTTACATATACCTCAGAAAACATCAAAACAAGGTGTCCCACATTTTCCCCCACCATCCTTCTAAGTTTATTCAGAAATAACAGTCTTTAGACAGCAGAGCAGAGCTCTGTGGGAGCTCCCACAACCCTTAGGTCTCCTGAGATGACCAGTGATCATACCAGCACTATGCTGAGTGACTCATTATACTCAGCTATCCTATTAGTTAATCAATTAATTAATCTTAGCTGGTGCTAACTATTCTGAGGCTATCACATGCCTTTTATGATGTTCAGCAGTAGAATAATTTCTCATTATTAAACCAAAACTGGTTTTGAATGTAAAGCTTTGCGTGAAAACTTTGCATTTTTAATTCAATGTGTTTTCCATTAATTTCTTTCATATTCTATAATCATGTTTCAACTGAGCATAAATTGATTAATACCTGCAATATCACTCACCTTACTTTTAAAAAGCTGACCTTAAAAGTTACATTGAGAAGCAAGGTCGTATTATTAGTATAATATATTAAATGCTGAAATGCAATAAGGCACCTGCTACCAAATGTGTATTTCATTATTCTGTTTAGATTGTTGAAAAGCTATAGCACACTATTTTCTAAAACTATGAAATATTTTTTAGCCTTGAGACATAAGGAAGATGTGGGAAAAAAGTGACACTCTTTTCCAGTTGGCTGATGAGTTATATATACGTAATTGTGGTTTTCTTAGCTGACAACTGTTCTAAAGATTTTAGGTGAATTATTTTTGAGAAGACTGTCATGTACTTTTATGAGGTATCAAAAGGTCGGGATATTCTATGTTATTAATAAAAAAGCTTGACAGTTAAGAAGTATCAATTTGCTGTTTGGAATAGGTGCTCAAGATGAAGTGAAAGCGATCCTGGTGCTCTCTTTGTTTCCATGACTCCGCTTAGCGCCTGATGGGTTTTTTGTTTTGTTTGGTGTAATATTCTATTGAATGAGCCTTCCTTTTGAAGTGGGACAGGCTGTTATTGTTCTTTGTTCTCCATCCTGTCTTGCTTTGCTCTCTCTATTCTTCACCTTTGGCTTTCTTCATAAGAGTAAATGAGATCTCTGCTTCCTCTTACAAGAGTGATGTTGTTTGAGTCAGTGAGACAACAGGACTCCTCATCTTCTCATCCTCCATCTTGGCATACATTTAACAACTTTTGAAANCTTAAAAGTTACATTGAGAAGCAAGGTCGTATTATTAGTATAATATATTAAATGCTGAAATGCAATAAGGCACCTGCTACCAAATGTGTATTTCATTATTCTGTTTAGATTGTTGAAAAGCTATAGCACACTATTTTCTAAAACTAAGGAAGATGTGGGAAAAAAGTGACACTCTTTTCCAGTTGGCTGATGAGTTATATATACGTAATTGTGGTTTTCTTAGCTGACAACTGTTCTAAAGATTTTAGGTGAATTATTTTTGAGAAGACTGTCATGTACTTTTATGAGGTATCAAAAGGTCGGGATATTCTATGTTATTAATAAAAAAGCTTGACAGTTAAGAAGTATCAATTTGCTGTTTGGAATAGGTGCTCAAGATGAAGTGAAAGCGATCCTGGTGCTCTCTTTGTTTCCATGACTCCGCTTAGCGCCTGATGGGTTTTTTGTTTTGTTTGGTGTAATATTCTATTGAATGAGCCTTCCTTTTGAAGTGGGACAGGCTGTTATTGTTCTTTGTTCTCCATCCTGTCTTGCTTTGCTCTCTCTATTCTTCACCTTTGGCTTTCTTCATAAGAGTAAATGAGATCTCTGCTTCCTCTTACAAGAGTGATGTTGTTTGAGTCAGTGAGACAACAGGACTCCTCATCTTCTCATCCTCCATCTTGGCATACATTTAACAACTTTTGAAACACTCAATGTATGCTTATTGACCTAAAAATACCTGTTTTGGAAGCTCATTTTAAACATGAATGCTTCGTAGCATCATTTGTTAGTCAGGTTCAGCACTGAAGGATGTATCCATGGTGAGATGGCTTTACAAAAGGTCTGTGTGCAATTTGCTAAGCTACTTAGGAGCCAAAATTTTCAACATAAATCTGGATGTATAAATGCAAATGCATTTTAAAAAATAGTACTGGAAGGTTTCAAGAACTGAATCTGAAACAAGTAATTATGTAGCTCTGCAGAAAGTTAAAAGTTACTGTTATTAGCAATGGTACCATTAGCAAGGGTAGCGCTGAATCAAGGCTATCACATTGCAAATGCAAAATATATCCTCTTGTAAATGATATAATGCTTTTTTTTCCCTTGCAAACTCTATTTATTTTAACAGGCACATGGAGCATACTGTGTTTTCAATTAATTTAAAATGCCATTTAAAAATTATTTCAGTTGGAAGTACTGTGGGGACCAATCCTACCAGTAAAGAGAAAACTGGATAGCCAAGTAAGTGATTTTTCACTTAACTGGTAAGATCAAGCCCAATGAAAGGAAGAGTGTTTCCTACCACTTGTTTTAGAAATTTACCACTGCAGCCCACAATGCAGTTAAGATTTTTACAGTTTAAAAGATTGGTTAATTTCATCAGAGCACCTCCAGCTTTGCTACCATTTGTAATTAAATATTTAGTTGTGTAGTAAATTAAGCATGTCGTGATCTCTGCAAAGTGGTTCTCCGTTTACTGCTGCATAAATGTTTTACAAGCTGCTGTATTGTTTCTAGTAAATTAATAATGAAGATTTAGATTTTAACTGATTAATAATCTAATTTAGTATTTAGAAGGAATCTAATTTGGGGATGGAAATAAAATTGAGGTAAACATCTTTGGCACTGATCCCAATTCTCTGACGAAGTTACCAAGTGATAAGGAAAAAAGCAAGTCACAGTAAAACAAATTAAAAGGGTAGAACTTCTAGGAGAAGAAGCATTTCCCAGTGAAAACTGAAAAAGCTGACTAAACTTCAGTGCTATTGCACTTGACTTCTGCTATCATATCACAAATAGAACAAATTTTATACAGGAAATCATGGAAATTTATAAGTTAAAGAAATATGAATTTGTAGTGAGCAGAGAAATACCTCAAATTACCTGGCTTAAGGCAAGTATATGGTGGCATTGTAGAAATATTGTAATACTCCTTAGAATATCGCTTTGTTTCTGGTGCCCATAGAACAACAAAACCAGCAGGTATATTAGGAAATGTTCAGAAGTAGAATGGCCTAAATAAGTCATTGTGAAGGGGGGTGGAAAAAACTCAACGCTTTAGAGATGTGAATAACTGTGCTGTTGCTATTAGATATCATGAAAATGTGGCAATCACAGGCTATTGAAAACTTTATGTGCTCTAAAAAGTGGTGACATAGCTGGGACTCATCAAGTTTGATGTCAAAGTAAGGCACTGAGTGTGGAGGAAGGAAAATTAGCTATCAGAAGCAAGCAATAAGGAGGTATGTCTTGCCTTTTGCTTTTCTACAGCCCAAGGGCCTGAAGCTTGGGCTTGTCATAGGATCCTTGATATAGGATCTGAAAGCCTCCTGTTTGATATCTTCTCTAATGCTGTTTGGATTGAACAGTTCTGGTTTAGCTGTATGTGGCAGTATCTTCAACTCTTATAGCTCTGATTTAAGGTAGTAACTGCAAAGTTAGCACTTCCTAGCTTCATCTGGCTGCCTCTTGATGTTGAGATGACATTCTTTACCAAGAACAACTGGCAGAGTTTACTTTTTCTATGTAGCATTTTTAATTTCATACTTTACCAGGATGTTATCTGGCAGCAATCCTCTCGTGCTGGTACTCTTTTTATGCTTTTAGGAGGTAGACATTTAATCCAAGAACTGAAATACTTAGGCTTAATTCTGAATTTATATGTGAAATGTTATGGCCTGTGTTTCAGAGTACTCCCCTGGGTTCATCCAATAGTCCTATTTGGCCATTCTTTTTTTACAGTATAAAGTCAACATTTGGCTCTATCGCAAATTTTCTGGTACAAATACTTGAGTAGAAACATCACAGTTTATCAAGGACCAGAACCTGTCCTGCTGTGCTTCTCTAGACAAATAGGTCATATTTGTTGAGTAGAGGGAAGATTATTTTAATTGACATAATTAACTTTTCTTGTGATTATCTTAGGCTTGAAAATGCATTTTGCTCTTTCCCAATTACGGCCTTTTCTCTGATAGAGCTAAACATGCTGTGTGTAATAATGAAGGTGGTTTTAAAAGGACTTAATGTATATAATTGGAATCCAAGATGAGGTAGTCTTCTATCAGCAGGAGAGTAGGAGAGCTGGGCTGTATAATTGAAGTACAGTGTAATGGGATTACCAACAATTTTAAACATTGCTTTCATTAAGGAAAATAATAAGCATATTTATTAAATATAGTCTCTGCTTGGGACAATATTTGTTATTATGAAAAAGCTTTTGTAATTAAGCTTGGGTATAAAAATGTATTGAACCTACTACATCAGTTTCCGGAAAACGCTTTTGTGCATAAAATTTTGCTAAAATAGAAAGAGCTTTCACAGCAGAGGCAGTTAGCCAGATATTAGTACAGCTCACATCTAGCATTCACTGTAAATTTTTCTATGTACTTTCAATTTAGTCAAGGTCAAACCAAAAGTCATAGTCTAATATTCTTAAGCATTAATCTTTATCAAAGTCTTCAGTGATTCCACTGTTTTGCATACATTTTTTTCTACATGTTATTTAATACTTAGTGGAAATAGTGGCTAGGTTTGGTTTTTGTTCCATTTTCTAAAGAGTATTTTCTTGCTGAAGCTATAGGAGCATGATGTTTTAGGTATTATGGGATGGGTTTATATGACCCAAATTTGCAGGCGTTCACATAAAATTCTCCTAGGAGTCCTTCTTTTTTAAAATATGCATCTGTGAAAATCTCCATTAAAATAGAAAGTATCTGAAGACTGTTTAAAGCATTTTAAATGTGATTGCTATGTTAGTACTTGGGATATAATGTGGTTGTCCCTCTGGATGCTCTTTTACTTCTTTTCCTTATCACTTTCGAGGATTTCTCTTTAGAGAATTACTACCATAAAGTTTGAAGCTTATTTCTTAATCAAAGCTAATACTGGAAAGAACTACTTCCAACAAGTGTTGAAAACTCTCATAGATTCCTTCCAGGAGTTGTACTCTGCCAGTGCCTAGGACATTTTATTAATTTCATATATCAGTATGTATCTTTAGATAGAGAATATGTGTATGCATTGGGATTTGCCTATGCTGTGAGAATACATCTTGGATTAAATTTTTTTCTGTCATACTGTATGTATATAAAATGCTGTTTCTTGCTCTAGATCTTCCCATTGTTCCCAGAGTCCTGGGATTCCTGAAAGCCAGTCTTAATAGTAAAATTCAAGGTAAAGAAGACACGGAGTACCTCAGCCATCATCATGTGCTGTATCACCAGGACCCTCTCCCCATTCAGCAGCAAGTTCATACTTCGCCTTGTCCATGTTTTGCTGCTGAAGGACTCATAGAAGTCTTTCTTGTTGTTTCTCATGTCCCTTGCCAGATTTACCTTCCAGTGGTCTTTGTCTTTTCTAATGGCATCCCTGCATACTCAGATAGGGTCTTCATATTCCTCCTGGGCTGCTTGTTCCTTTTGCCTTTTGTACACTTCTCTTTTATTTCTGAATTTTGTTGGGGCCTTCCTTTTCATCCACACTACCCCTGCTATGCTTGTTTAATCTCCTCTCATTGGGATAGACCATTCTGAAATTTGGGGAAGAAAAATCTTTGGCTCATGCCATGCTTTTCAGGACCATTTTTTCATACAGGACTGTGTCTCATCTGATTCTTCTACCACAAGAAAAAAGTAGTTATAGGTGTGCATGTTGCTTATTTTCAAGCATTTTATTGCTAGAGAAAGTTTGGGTCCAGTCTCTAGAATAATTTTCCACAGTGAGGACTGACAGAATGATGCCAAATCATATAAATCTGTACAAGTTGTTCTCGAGGGAATGTTTAAAAATGGAAAATCTAATCTTGCATACTAGGTAAAAATATCAACCTTTAATCACAGCTCTACCTGGCTTTTTCTTCTTTATTTTTCCTCATTACCATCCAGGATGATTGTTTCTCTTGTAAGGAAATATATTCTGGAAGGAGGAGGTGAAGAATTCTCAGAAAAAGGCTCATGCCATTTGTATGTGTAAGAGAGATTGCAGAACATCAAGAAAGAGAGTAATACAAGATATAGAATACATAGTTAAATATCTTAAATAATTTTTAACTGTTGAACCTGTGCTTACCTCAGGATTGTCTCTGCCAAGACCTTTCAAAAATCCTTTGCCTTTAAGTCAGTGTATTTGTAACTTCAGAGCAATTTCCAAAACCTGGCAACATTGTATTCCCCGCTCTTTTCCCAGGTGGAGGGTGGTTTAATATTTTCCATTCCAGCTTTCAGCAAGTTCTCCATTATCTTGTACTTGCTCGTGACATTCCCACACATCTCTAAAAGTTTCTTTTACTCCCCTGACACCTTCCCTCCTTTCATTATCTTTGCATAAATTTGGCCAGTTAGATCACATTGTAAAAGTTTCCTATTTTCTCTTTTAACCATGTCATACTGAAGCAACTTCAGATTCTGAACTGGCAAGAGAAGAAGCTTTTTCCTCTTATTAAGAGTTCCAGAATATTCAAACCAAAAGACAATGAAAAAAAATGCTATCTTGATTAGGGTAAAATTAATTAATTGTCTCATTCTTTTTCTTTTTGAGATTAGCTAAAATCATGGAATCATAGAATAGTTTGGGTTGGAAGGGACCTTAAA
>VZTY01033065.1:40973-64174 GCA_013400935.1 Turnix velox
TCCTTCCTGTGTTGAGGGCTCCAGAACTGTACACAATACTCCAGGTGCTTGGATGTAGCTTTGCTGAAAAGAAAATAGAGTGTTGTTGATTCTGGGTTGTAAAAGAGTCAATGAGGGCAATACTTACTTGTTTTTTCTGGTTTAATATTTATGTCAAAGTCCTAACAATTTTTCATTAGATGCAATGTCCCGGAAGACAGACCTTGAAGACACCTTGCAGATGCCTGGCTGTAGTTTCCTCTCATAGTTTAGTGCTTCTTTCTTCTTTCTTCCCATTCCTGCTAGTCAAACTCTCCATTCTGACCATTCATTTTCCCTGGATGAAACCATCTACTCTCCTCAAAAACACAGTGTTGAGTTGATAATAACTTTACCAGGAATTTTAGAGACTGCTTATTACAGTTGTTTCACTTATCTCTAAGACTACATTAGTCCAAGTAACAGGCTGAATTTCACACTTTTTGCTTTTTTTCCAATGGACTGCTGAGTCTGAGGAGTTTGAATGGATGACGTGAAGAAAGATGAGATGTTATCAGTAATCAGGGTGAGAAAATTGACTCACTGATAAATTTGGCATTTTTATTAAAATCTTGTATATTAACTATGAGGAATGGCTGAAATTGAATGAAAATCTGACAGGAGAGGAAAGAAGAGAATACAGAATCACTTGACTGCTTATTTGGATCCAGATTTTGTTTTTTAAATTCTCCTGCTTCAGTATGAGTGACCATTTTTGTTCAGGGATGTAAAATATTACTGTCAATTTGCCAGATAGTCTCCCCTTGTTTTGGAAGAGGTATGTTTAGACACAGAGTGAAGTGGTTTGCATGGTGAAATGTCTTGTTTACAGATAATATTTCTGGCTTCTGTGAAAGCTGAATTAAAATGAGAAAAGTAAAAGTCAAGGGTTAGGAACAGGAATTCTGAGTTCAGTCTGGAATCATGCCAGCTAAATTAAATTAAATAGATTATGACATAAGAGGAAGACACAAAAAGTTCACCATAGATGCCAGCTGAAAGGACAGGAAAGGGCAAACTATAACCAAGGAAGATTACACCAAAATGAATGAGAGAAAGAGCAAGAATGTTAAAGCATGAACAAACAACAGTTGTGCTAAAGGTGGACACTTAAGGACACTGGAAATCTGTAAGGCAGGATTGGAAAGATTCCTAAGAACAAAGAAGTTTTATAAATGCCCCTGTACTTATAATGTAGAAGTTTGTTAGCAACCTGAGAAAAAGACAAGAAAAATAAAAGGATTTGAAATCCTAACACAGGCAAATCCCCATTGGACATGTCAGAGAGGAAAGTGAAATGTTGAGAAAGCCCAGAAGAATGCTGGGTTTTGGCACTGATGTATATAATTTCAAACAAAGAATCTATCAATTCTCGTCTTAAAATGGTTTTGTCATTTTCTTCAGATTTTGACATTAGTTATATCTTTTTCATTAGTCATTAATACTTGTTTTCTCAAGCACTTAAAATATGTCTAAGAAAAAACTTGTAGTTCTAAGGTGAAAGATGTACACTTTAGTAAAATTATAAGTAATTTTTCTGAGTTACAGATAACAAAATTACATGATTAAATAGTACTTCATCTTATATGACAGGATCAAAAATCAGTGAGTGAAAGATAATTTACATAGTTACATGACTTTCTTGATTTTCTGAGTAGATTAAAGTGCTTTGGACTCATTTTTCTGATCATTTAATGGAACAAGAGTGATAGAGAGATTGAGTGAACTTATTATGAATCCAGAATATGAGACTTGAGCTGAGGCTGTGCCAAAAATGCACCCAATTTTCTGAAATGACGATGAGTTCATTTAGACTGGGCTGTGAAAGGGTAAACCAGACCACTGCAAAGATAGACCAAGTACTTCTGCCAACAGTTTCTGGCTTTCTGAAGTCACAGGAGATTGATAGCCTGGGGAAAGATCTCTGCTAGTTAGTTATTTTACAGCTTATTTGTCACTAGAGACTGTCATAAAAAGAAAAGCAAGCTATATTTTCAAAAGGATCATTTTACCAGATTAGCAAAATGCTCGATAAGCAAAGTTGCAATGACTGTAAATCACCACGTGTTTCAACCTGTTCCATATTCTCATTTGCAAATATCTTCAGCAAATCACCTTTCCATTAGAAAATACCTCTTGGTAAGAGTTTTCAAAAATTAATCTTTTCAGGCTACTGCTCAGTTGTTGGAAGTACTGTCAAGTGACATCACACTGTGGGGTTGCTGTGAGAATCTCTCTGCAGTTCACAGAATTTGTATTTCATTTTGCCTTGGAACAAAACCATGTTTCTGGAAAAAAAAAGGGATTTTGACAGATGGGTTGCTCTGGAGCCAGCTGCATTGAATAGCAAAAATGCCATGCCAGTAAGTTGCTGAAGAGTGCACATTCATGCAGGTCTGCAAGTGGAGTCAGTTAATGAGGACAAATCTCGGATGCTGCAAAGCTTCAGATGCAGAGGCTCCAACAGTACCTGCCTGTTGACAAGATTTCCTCTTCTGTGTGCAACACAAGAAGTAAGAAGTTATTTCTGAATTAAAAGCTTTGACATATATTATTGAAGCCTGTCTATATCCTAAAAATTAAGTCTAGGGAATTTCATTACACTTTATTTTGGTTTCCAGCAGTGATAAACCACGGTTCTGAAATGTCATCCTGAAGAGACAGGATATTGACTGCACCATTCAAGAATAGACTAGACTAAACTAGAATATCTGAGTTGGAAGGATGATTATCTAGTTCATCTGCTTGACCAATTCATGGCTGATCAAAAGTTAAAGCATATTTTTCATGTCCTTGTCCAAATGCCTCTGAAACACCTCCATGCTTGGGGCATCAACCACCTCTTCAGGAAGTCTGTTCTGGTGTTTGAGCACCCTCTCAGAAAAGAAATGCTTCCTCATGTCCAGTCTGAACCTCCCTTAGTGTAGCTTTGAGCTATTCTCATGTGTTCTGTCAACAGATCCCTGGAAGATCAGCAATAATAGTTTGATCATCCTTCTCAGTCTGATTTTATGAGACTGGGGCAATAACATTGTAAAATTAGTGGGTAGTTTCAAAACTGAGTAAAAAAATACTTTAGTATCTGCATTTTTATGGTATTATCCTGAAAGACTGAAGTATTGACTTTTCAGAAAGACAGATCCTTTGATGTTTTTTACAAAATACTTTGCATTTCCAAAAAAAAAAGGCAAAAAGATTTAATCCCTATTGGATCAGGTCAGACTGTGTCAGATTTATGAGCTGTAATCTGATGAGAGAAGGAAGTGGAATGAGTGGTAGCAACTTTTTGGCATTGAGTTCCTGTATGATGACAATGTGCATTACAAACACTGTTTGGAGAATCCTTTTCTAGTAGTGTGTTGTGAACCTGTGAACCTTTAAGCATTTTTCTCTCTTTCTGATAGTTGCTATCTACAGTGCTGCCTCACAGTTTTTCACTGAATTACTACAGAGATTTACTGTGACTACCCCAAGCTTCTTATGTTTTTGTCTTACAAGTCGGCCTGGTTTCTCTTCTCTATTTTTTTCCCCCTTCTGTTATTTCTTAAAACCATTTTTCATACTATGCATAGCAGGGATTTTGGTCTTGCAGATAATAGAAGAATCTTTATGCAGGCTTGAAATGCACTAAAGATATGAATACTGCTGTCTCATTGTGATTAATCAAGATTCAATAAGGAAGTCTTGGCATCAAGCTGCTTTCTGTAATTACTTAGACGAGGAGCATTATCACCAGTACCAAATCATAAGTACACAGATTAATATTCTTATACAGTTAAGTTGTGAGCAAAAGCTATTTGTTTGATTGATACCAAAATACTTCCAATATGTCAAACATATTTCCAATTGGATGATTTTCTTTGATATGGAGGCATATTTTTTCATAAATTATTGTGCTTGTACTCTTTGCTGTAACAACCAAGGTCAGCTGATTCTGTTATTTGCCCCACTGAGGGGCTCAAAGCTGTAAAGGTTAGAGGGATCCCACTTTCAGGGAGGAGCAGACAGGACAGGTGACCCAAAATTGACTAACAAGGATATTCCATCCATAAAAGCTGAGGGATCAGTGGTTCATCTCTCTTTCTTCAATAGTCAGTGTCCATGGAGCATCCTCTCTGTTCATCTCCCTTTGATCACAATTCTTGGATCTCTGACTACTGCTCTGGGATCCAGTTTCCATCCATCACTGCTTCCAGTCTGGGATTTTCCCAGTGCCTGCTGGTGACATCATCTGGGGAGTTTAATATGGTTTTGTACATTATCTATTTCAGTATTAACTTTATATTTCATAGCCAGTATTTCATTAAGGTAGTTCAGTTCCTTCTAAACCCATAAATCTCTATCTCTTCCCCTGAAGTGAGAGGTGGAAGAAGAGCATCTATTGCCTCGTCATCCCCCAATCTGGCCAAAACAATCACAAGGGATAAAAATCAATCCAAGGCATGGATCATTCGTAATTTTATTCCTACTGTCACAATTTAAACTCTCTTTGCAGAGCTAGAACTAGGCAATCAGTCAGTAAATTGGTATGGCTTTTGTCCTAGATGATTGTAATTCCACATCACTGTTAAAGATTTTTTATTTTCCTTATAAAAAAGAAACTTCCCCATCTCTTAAACACCAAGAACAGAAATACAAAGAATTCAGAATAAATCTTAAAATATACAAATCTTAAGAGATTTGGTACAATATTACTGTTTAGTAGTATTATTTCTAGGCATATATTACAATGTGGATTGCTAACAAGAAAACTCCACTTTAAAATAATATACATATAAAAATATTCAAATCTCATTTGGGTTCTTTCTTTTGGTGAAGCTTCGTGTTAAATTAAATTTCCTTGTGAAGATCTGATTTTTTAAAATCCACTCAGTATGAACCTTAATGAGTTTAACAAACAGACTTCAGTGAATTTAGTCTGGGAAATTGTTGCCAACATGTGACAGTTGTGTGTGCTTGTAGATATGAAATGACAGGCCCCAATGAGTGCTAAAACGCTTATTTGACACTACTAGTTGCTCTAAATCATTAGAATCAGAATGGTTGTGTTTGGAATGGGACCTTAAAGATCATCGAGTTCCAACCCCTCTGCGTGGGCAGGGACATCTCCCACCTGACCACGTTGCTCAGTGACTCATCCAGCCTGGCCCTGAACACCTGCAGGGAGGGGGTATCCACAACCTCTCTGGGGAACCTGTTCCAGTGTCTCACCACCCTCACAGTAAAGAACTTCTCTTTTATATCCAGCCTATTCTATACATAGACAACCCTATATAATCAGCATAATAAAAAATAAATACTAGGAATTTTCATATGTGTGTGATTTTAGCATGGAATTTGCTCAAAGTCTGTATTTGTAAACTTGACATATGCTGAAATGGAAGTTGGTGAATTAGGATGTCTTTAGTTTGTTACAGCCTTCTCTCCAGATTCTCCTCTTCCACGTCCTTTTCCCACATCTGAGATGTCACCTGGGCTGCTAGCTCTTCACAGCTGGAAATTGTCTTTTCTGGTGCACTTTTTGTACTGTGGGTTCTTATGATCTGTTGGATGACTCTACACCTGCAGCTCTGAGTGATGACAGTATGTGCATTAGGGTAAAAACACCTTCATGCCATATACATACTCATACTTCATTTACTTGGCTTTAATTATTCTAAGGTCACAACAGAAAAATGTTGCATGTATGCACACTGATTGGTAAGTTTAATATTTAGCCCTGACAGCAACATCTTCACAGAATCATAGAATCATAGAGCTGGAAGGGACCTTAAATGGTCTAACTCCTCACTTAGTCTTAAGGCAGGAGTGAAATCACATCGCTCCAGTTAGTGGAGAAAGTTGGATTTAGGTGTGATTCATATTTACATATGCTGAATCCTCCCTAGAAATGCTTCAGTCACCATATGGGGAGGCAAAGTTGACTCGTCTCCTAACACAAGCAATTAAAATGAGCTGAAATCTGGCCAGGTTCTGCTGTACACATCTAGTTCTCATTCACCTCTTTTCTCTTCTTCCCTCACAAATATGAGAGTCTTACAAGGAACACTGTGCTCTTATGTAGCATTTGGCATGATACCTGCTGAGCAAACTTCCACCTTTCGTGGTTTCCTTTCTCAAGCCTTCCATGAAATCACAGTACTTTTAAGTGTCTGTATGACTAGTCCTAGTATTCATCCAGTAGTTTGTGGTGAATAATGGGAAGAATCTTGAGAATTCTGGATTTCCTGGGGAACAAACCTTATGTCAGTAGTTTTCTCTGTGCCCTATCCTAAAATTAGGCAAGGAAACCCCAGAAACTGGTTGTCAGAAAGTCAAAATGACAATAGAAGATGTGTCAATACATGTGTCAATGTGAAAAATGCATATGGACATCTTGAATATGGAGCTGAATTTGCCATAGTATCCACAGTAGATGAATTCAGAGAAAATTGTATTTTGAATGTCATATTGAGTAAGGTCATCAACTTCAGCCACTGCATTCAGTGCTTCTTATGCAGTTCAGAGTAGAAATCACAATTAGAGGGCTGGGTGTCTGCGTTCAATGCAGAATATATTCCACATCTTAGACAGTTATATATGACTGAACTATTGATTTTAACTATCTGTGTCAGAATTTAGCTGCTCATTCACACATGTGATGTACCTTAATCATTTGTAGGCAGGCACAAACCTCTTTAAGGCTCGTTTCCTGTGTAGATAATATACTGCAGTTCCCTGGAGGCCTTATGTGCATATCACAAAAGCCAGCACAAACAGCAGGCTTGCTAATACAAAAACAAGTGATTAATATTAATTCCCATACTCCACTTTTGTCAAAGGTTTTGGAATCAGCATTTTTTTTTCGTTCTGGGAGAATATAAAACAGGAATACAAATTCTAGGGTGCCTATGTAGCAGTCTACTTTTATGTCAGATGTTGCTATTTTTTAACTTACTTGCAGAATAAAATGATAGCATCAACAAGGTTTCTTTCTCCTTCATGTTTTATTATAAACTATTTTTCTCCATGATTTTTCTTTCAGGAGACAAAAATAGTCTGTGGCTCTTTCAGTACAGATAAGTTATAATAGCTATTACAGTACTTCTAAAAATCTATCACAGATAATCAATAAAATATATATCATTGACTATACTTTTATATAGAAAAGAATCATGTACAAAGACCATGACATTCCACATCTCCTTTTTTTGTGTCTTGTTTCCTTTTTCCTTAGTTGAAAATCTCATCATGTGACCAAGATAAAAAAGAAAAGTATATACTTAGTATTTGATAATGGAGGATTTGTATTTCTGTAGAAGATTTTCAATGGCTAATTAGAACAAAGTATCTCATCTTTAATAAAAATAACATCTTTAAATGTTCCAGAGGAAAATTAATTTATACTTACTATATTGCCATCTGGAAGTCTTCCTGAGCAGCACAAATGCACTATTAAAATAAGGATTTATTGTCATTAGGATTTAAAAACAAACAAAGAAATTAATTATTTATGGTTTTGCATCACAAAAAGGTCAATATATACTTTTCATCTTGGCTTTTCTTGTAAGCTCTGTGTACTTGGGAGAATCAACAACAGTGGAACCACTAGCATTTGTTCTAGTGAGAATCTTTTTTTTTTCCTATTATTTCTGACTGCTACTATCTAGCTGTTTGGAGTTTTTATCAATGTAAATTTAGTGATTTCAAATTCCTGTTGCTGTTTATAAACATGTATCTGTTTATGATCATGACTAGCTTTCCAGGTCTGGAAATGGTAGGGCTGTACCTAAACTTCTGGTTTATCCTAGACCTTCTGTGTTTAAATCTGATTGTCTGGAGCATATTTAATGAAATTATTCAGTTTCTATAAAATAGCATCTTTTAAAAATTAATTTAACTTAAAAAAATTAAACATAAAGAACTGCATTTATCTTATGTGAATAAAGTCACTTCCAGCTTTTGAACTGAAAATTTTGTCCTCTGTCCACACTGTTATAGGAATATCTGACTTGCCTTACCTAACAAACTTGGTACTGTTTTCCTCATTAATCTTTGTTAGAAAGATCAAGTAGTGTATCTTCCATGATCACAGAGTACTTTTCAAGTAGATTATTTCCATAAGGTATCTGACACAAAGTACTTCAAAACCCTATGTAAATATGAATTCATTAATTTAAAGTACATGTATATTTAAAGAACTATCATGTTATCATTAATTAAAAGTACTACTTTAATTGACAGATTAAGTCAATAGTGGATTTGTGAATTCTTAAACCCTCAGTTGTACAGACAGCTGTACTAATATAAAGGAAAATCCTTCATTCTTCTCTCCATTATGAATTTATCCCACTACAAGCCAGTTTCTTATTTCAAGATCTCTATATTGTAATAGCTAATGAGATTGTTTAAAGTACACACTGTTGATTTTCAGGTCATAAAGGCTTTCCTGGGATTTCTGTGGGCATAGGGAAAGGAGATTAAACTTCTAGCAAAGGCTGGACTTGCTAACAGCTAAAGCAAACTTCTTATACACAATAATGGAATAAATATGGAAATAAAAAGAACTGTATTTTTTTTGTGATTTTTTTCCCTGAAGGATAAACATACTAAATAATTCAGACTATAATAAGGGGATATAGCATGTGAAATTATGTCTCTATGTATAACAATGCTATATTTGTGTGGAAATTATAAAAGCTGAAAGCAAAACCCATCAAAAGAGAAATGTTCCAATGTATTCAGTCCTACGGATTGTCCTAGTTCAATTATTTTGTTCTTTTTCTCCCTACTATTTGAAAAGATCTACTATTGCAAATAATTTGATAAAGTACTTGCATTATGGCATCTGGACAAACAGCTTATTTTGCCCTACACTGTGCAACACAACTGGAAACAGAATATGATAGTTTGTCATTTGGAATTTTTATTTTTTATTTTTGCTTCCAAAACATAACTTGTAGATGACAAAATATACCTGATTAGCAGATTAAGACTTTTTAATAGTTGGTGCATCGTCTAACCAAGTACAACTTTGCCTTATGTCTGCTTAAGTCTGTTAATTCTTGATGGCACCTGGTATCACAAAACACACAAAACTTCTTCATTATAGTATTGGCACATATGCTGGGATTGGCAATATTTTTACTGTGGGGTGCAGTTCACAGAGCCAATCCAGGAAGAATGATTCCTAAACTAATACAACATCATGTTTCTGTGGTGTTTATGGATATCTTCCTGACCATACTCACCAGTTCTTTGTCAGAGTCCTATGGTAACTTTCTCCTCTAAGGAACATAGAATATCTTTGAATGTTAGGATTTTTGCCTGTTTACTTATGCTACTCTCATGGTCAAGACTTCTAAAAGCATTGATTTTCAGACCTTTTGTCAATATAAAAAAATTATTGAGTTTATTAACCAGAGTATGATCCTTGTCCTAATATTTCACTTTGGGAAGTACCAGGAAAAGGAATCATAAGTCTAATCTTCTATTACAAAATATTTCTTAATTATCTCCATAGGCAAAAAACACTGTCAAGGCTCCTTCTTTTACCTAGGAAATGTTGTGCTGCTTTTGCAAATATAATGAATGAAGAGCCTAGGAAACAGTTGAAAAGGACTAGATTTCAAAAGACTCTGATAAAGTTTAAAATATAAATGAACCACAGGAATGTGTTCAGGAGTCCTTATTCACCTTTAATTCAGAAGTTTATATGGTAAGAATCAGTGAAAAAAGGGATACTTAAAACAGTTAAGGATTCTTTTTTAACAAATAAGTTTCTCTTGGAATGTGATATGGACAGTATGTAATAGGAGATTATCTAATTTAGAATTAGTTAATTACTCTGGAAAAGGTCAACTTGGTTTTGATCTTTATAAGAGCTCTGATTCAGCAAATGCTTACCTCCAAGTGCAATTTAAGCTATTAAGAACAAGTGAGAAGGTGAACAATTTAAGTGACTGTGCCTGGTGCCTCAAATACAGCAAATAAGAGATAGGCTGAACCTAAGGATATGTGTGAACTGACCATATTTCCCATGGGAATACATGTGCCTAAGAGATTTTTTCCTCTTTTGCTCATGTTCTTCCCTCCCTAACATCCTCTAATATATTGCTGCACAGGAGAGGGTGGACAGGCTTTGCTATGGTTTAATGCTTCTTCAGACAGGCTGAAGACTGGTAAGCAGAAAATGCTAAGTGTTTTCCCTCTCACTCTATTGAAGTCTCCCTAAATCCTTTGTATTCAAGGATGTTGCTTTCTATAATACCTTTCATGCTTGTCTTTGCATTAAATAACCTGCATCCAAAGAGAGGGACTTCTTAAATTGAAATTTATGTTGTAATTCTAACAGTATATGCTGTCTCCAGGGAACTGGGAGGAAATTTCCAAATAACCTTGTAAGAAATCTTGCCTCCATCTGAAGGCTACCTTGCCACAGTTGTCTTTTTGAGCTAAGAGCATATTTTCCCACCTTGCCTTCTTATTCTATTCTTGTTTATATCTAAGGACTTCTTTAAGTGCTACTAATATAAATTTATTAAAGTGGTATTCTGCTGCACTAATGGTGAAAGTTAACTTTCACTGCTCCCTGAAGGAGAAAACATATCAGTAATTGAGGCATTCCCCTTGCTGTTCTGTGAACTCTGAGATGGTATATGAAAGATGTCTTGAATTATTCAGTGTTCCTCGTTAGTTATGTTTCTCCTTGGTTTCTCTGTGTAGCTGTTGTCATTTGTGGAGATGAGGTTTGTTTCTTTTTTTTGTTTTGAAATGGTGTGTATAGAGCCCAGTTTTGTGAAAGATATCTCCCTTTTTAATTTCTCTTGTGTCTTAGAGGTAGCACTTAGCTGCTGACATTTTCTATTTGTCGCCCTTTATGATATGAAGTGTTTGGAAAACTTTAGAAAATTGGTATTACTTTAATTTAATAAATTTTCTACACTGACAGAAAAAAAGAATTTTTAAAGAATGTTGTACTAATGCTGATGCTTGCAGTCCTTGGGGTAATTTAGTGCTGACATCACAAAGAATGCTTAACAGAATAAGCATTCCCATTGTATTTTATTTCAAAAGGCCTTTAGGTATAGCTGCACCTATTTCTCAAATTTTCTTCATTTACAATTAACACATGAATGCACATCCAGAATGAACTTTTCATAAAATGAAAATGCATGTACATGCAAACCTGGAGGTTTTGTTTCAAACTTTCTTCTAGTTACCCGGCTTCTCTTAATTTGGTTAATCTTAAATCACTACTAGGAGAAAGAAAGGTGTTTTCTATTAGTTCCTTAATCCCTTAGCTATCAACTGGAAGGAGCAGCAATTGCGACAGCACAGATGTGCTGTCTGTAAGTGCTGTAGGACAAGCTGTAAGAACAGCTCATTCTGGCGTAAGAGCATTTCATCTATATAAATGTCACGGAAGAGCCTGTCCTCTCTGTGAATTTGATCTGGTTAAATTTTTTTATTTATTAGACTTTGAGCTTTGAATTCCCCATCCCACAGGCTAATGAATTATCTTTTTAACTTTAAATGGCTGTGTGCTGTTTATATTGGAGATTGCATTTAAAATGTTATTTTTCTAATATTGCAAACCAGTACCAATTGTATGAAGGTGAAGAGCAATATGGTCTCAAACTGATCCTAAGCAACAGGGAATTGCTTTTGAAATTATTTGTCGCCTTACTTGCTGCTGATCTCATCACAGGTGGAGTGGATGTATTTTCCTGCTTTGACAAGGAAAGATGCTTAAAGTAAAGAACCATGAAGGAACACTTTGTTCACCTTTCAGGAACTGAAAAAATCCCTCTGAATGCCGAGACACTTTTCACTTCTTTGTAGCTTTCTGAGCACCTGGAATGCAAGAGCACTTGCACTGAGCTAGCTGGTTCTATCAATGCAAGCTAGGGAACAAAGGGATTAAGAGCAGCCCTGCAGTGAAGGACTTGGGGGTACTGATGGGGCAAGCTTCACCTGAGTTGGCAGAGTGCACTCACAGCCCAGAAAGCCAACCATATCCTGGGCTGCATCAAAACCAGCATGGGCAGAGGGGCAAGGGAGGTGTTGCCCCTTTGCTTTGCTCTGATTTACTGCATCCTGCTCTAGAGCCCTCAGCTTGTGACTCTGTTGGAGTGAGTCCAGAGGAAGCCTCAAGGATGATCAGAGGGCTGGAGCATCTCCATTGTGAGGACACGCTGAGAGAGTTGGGGTTGTTCAGCCTGGAAAAGTCTCTACAGAAAGCTTATTACAGCCTTTCAGTAATTAAAGTGGTCCTACAGGAAAGGTGGGAGCAAACGTTTCAGTGGGGTCTCTTGCAATAGGACAAGGTGTAGTGGCTTTAAACTATTGAGGGAAGATTTAGACTAGATAAAAGGAAGAACATTTTTACATGGAGGGTGGTGAATTGCTGTCTGAGGTTGCCCAGAGAAGTAGGAGATGCCCCAAGCATTCCAGGTCTTAGTGAAATGGTCAGGTCAGGCTGGATTAGACTGAGCAACCTGATCTAGTTGAAGATTCCTCCCCCCCACAATCTCCCATAAAACACCAAAGAGGAATTGTGTTAGATGTCCTTTAAAGGTCCCTTCCAACCCCAGTTATTCTATGGTACTACAGTCCAGTGGAATACATGGCAGACATGAACAAATTTTACTGTTAGATCTAGTCTGGTATTCCCTTAAAGACAAGAAATCATGCTGATCTGAAAGCTGAATGTTTCCCAGGTGTTTCCCACTTTTACCTTTTTAACAGGAAAAAATATTTCTTGTAGTATAGTTGAGCATATTCATCAGTTCATACAAGATTGTTGTAATTGAAAGTCTTAAGTCTAGCTTTTCAAGGTCACCTTGGTCCCTAATGGAGAATTGCAATGAAAGCCAAGAGACTGAAACACTATTCCCAGGCTCTACCACTGACCTTCTTTTTCAAATTAACTCACTTTTTACTTTATTTCCCTTTTAATATGTGTGAATATTTTTATGGTACACTCTCTTGAATGCCGAGATTATTTGTTTTAATGTGCTTTCTCCAGGCTTGGTTTGGACTCCTGTCCTCTCTAAAGCATCAAGGGAGAATAAGAGGGACAAAATTCAAGCACGTGAAGAGCTGTTTGAGTTTAATATTAAATGTTAATAGGAAAACTTTCAAAAGAGCCAGATGTCATTCAAAGTTTTGGGGGTTTTGTTGTTGTTTTTTTTTTAAGTAGATGTTGTAAAGTAACTCTGTTCCAGTGTTAATATTTTGTGATAGCTGGCACTGGCAGTCTCTTTTTTAAGCTTATACAACACATGTTTATAACATTTTACATTCTGTCATTACAGGCTTTATTGCATTCACAGTGAACTTTCTGCCTAGGTCATGGCTGCATCTAGAGTGATGATTTAGCTTTATTGACATGGTGATAATATGAAGCTGATGTTGAGAGCTGTACATGTGCCACATTGGCTGATACTAGTGTAAATTGCTTAACCAATGCCCTACATGCAAGGTTTGAGAGCGTCCCTCTAGATTTTGGGAGCTTACCAGAACAAATTCTGAATCAAACCCTTTCTATTCTCGCATGGTAAAACAATTCATGATACAGGAGACATGCAGAAACTCAAAGCTTGAAGAAATGCTTTGATATCTTTGCATAATCAAGCAGAAAAGGAACAGAATGCTACTGGGGCAAAAGCTAATAGAAAGCCAAACACATCTGCATGCATTTTTCAAGCTAAGAAAGTAAAAGTTGTACCTACCCTTTATCCAGAGAGATTTAAATATAGTTCTGTAAAAAAAGTAGCTGTTCCAATAAATAAATGTCTATACAACTCCAGCAACTGCATTAATAACATTTTAATCTGTAGCCCTTATAAAAAAATAAAGGACAAACTGTTGTTAAGGCTCATTCCATGTGTGATGGCTGCATAGACCTCATTCTGTGATTCACATGTTCTGCTTTTTATTTACCAGGGAACTATTATGACTGCTTTTCCCTTTGGCAGTAGGGTTACAGCTTCTGCCTGACACTGGCATTTTAGTTGTTTATTCTAGAGGAAAGATGTGTCCCAAAATGTTCCAGCATTGCAATTGCAAGTAAATTCTGCCGGGCAGCTTTACAGGAGCCAGGTGCTACTGAGGAAAAAAAGCACTCTGTAAATTACAGGCTCTTTTTATGAAAGTAGAAAATAGTTTTCAAATACTTCTGTATCTCAAAGTCCCCAGGCTGCAGAGAGTATACAACATTATAATTTTTCTATTTCGTAATGGAAATGGAAGAAAATAAATTTAAAAAGAAATTATTACTTCCTTCGCTACACTGTCCTATATCTTCTTTCCTGATATCCCCTGTTTGAAGTTGAAACTTTTGAATGGGAAATCATCACTTACAAGCACAGTTTGCTAAGCACTTTAGAGCAAGTATGTTTGATTACAGATTTTTGTTTCTTTTTTTACTTATTCTGCAAGTCAAAGGATATCTTAAATCAGGAAACGGGTTTTGATTAAAATTCATCTTCTGAGAAACCCCTTGGTTTGAAGACACACATTGTAATAATTTGCATCATCTCCATTTTGTAATCTGCAGCCCTCCTGTGGGAAATAGAGGGACTCTGGCATTCCTCTTGAATTGCTGCTTTTCTGATCTGGCTTCATATGTGTGCACATACTCAAAAATTACAAAACAAAACAGGTATATGCCCCTCAAATTGCTCAGAATAGCAAATTAGCCCAAGATTTGCACTTTTAATAATGTCACCATTTAACCCCAAGCTCTTGTAAAAAGATGAAGGAATTAAGGCAGAAGATGTAAGATTCAAATAGTTAGAGTTGGCATTTCAAATCAGGAGTTCTGTGTAAGATTGCTTTGTTAGGAGACTGATGTATTTAGTAATTCAAAGGAACTTTTGAAGCGTGATTTGACATGAAGAGCAACATAATATTCTGATTTCACAAAGCATAAAAATGTCAGTTAACAAAATGGTTTTGATTTTATTTTACAACTGCTTATGCTAGTTCTAACGAATAGAGTTGTGGGAAATTATTCCGAAGGGTAAAACTGGCTTCTTTAGAACCTTTCAAAACATTTTCATACCATTACAAACAAAAGGATCATCAAGAACAAAAACACTTAGATAGTGAATAATTTGTGAATGGAATGTAGATGGGTTATTTGAGTTATATTGTAATACAGATGCTTGATTATGACAGTGATGAAAACTATAATAATTTCTAAAAAAATAATATAATGCACTTGAAATAATAACATAATTAAAATCTTGAGTGTATGAGGCCATCATTCATGTTTCAGAGATAAAATTTGTGCATTTCAAACCCTACATTCTCTACCGAGATCTTCATCTAGACTGCTGGGAAGTACTCAGGGGGCCATGAAACCCCCTTTTGGCTACTGATAAAATGAGAATTTCCAGTTGCTTTCCAGAGAATTTTAAGGATGAGTCAAGGTCTGAATAGCCTTTACAGTGCCCTATCTGCTAAGCATTTTCATTTCATTACCATGGTGATACATAAATTCTGATGCAAAAAAGAATTGGTAAATGTTCCAGCCAGTTTAGAGTGCATATACTTTGAGGAAGAAAAAAAAAGAGCAAAAATGTTTTCTGTCACTAAAGTATGAAAAATTGAGTTATTATAAAAGGTGCAATCTTAATTTTAGTTTGCTCAGATAGTGTTCTTTGAAACAACAGTTAGGAAAAAGCACTCATTTTATGTGTGTGGTATTTTTTAAATAAATTTTGAATATTTAATACTGGGTTGATTAAAATGATTCTGTGGGATAAATTCTGGGTTTTTAACATCCATGGCACAATTTGTAACTTAGCAGTTCAAATTTTTCAGTCAAATTACTACTGAATATAAAGAATTATTCATTCTGTACTCTTTAAATACTGAAAGAACCTGCCAATGTGTAGCAGCATATTTACTTCTGCCAAGTTGAACTGTGTGCATGTAATGTGGGCTAAAATTAAAAAGTCAATCAGCAGATTAGTTTATCTGTTGGCTCTTTTTTTTTTCTTCCTATTCCATTAACCAGAAATATCTACTGACAGAGAATAATGGCAACTCGTAATTATGAATTGAGACTGATAACAGCTCCAGCCATATATTCAGGTAATGATCCTGCCTAGAGGTTATCAAAAATTTATGTGCTAAAGGAAAGGTAGCTACTAGATGTGAATATATTTTGGGAATAATTAAGATATTATCTTCCCTTAAAGGTACAAAGATAAGTTGGAAAAGGATGTCCATGCTGGCAGGGTCAGGATGGAAACATCACATTCAAATTGTAATGCTATTACATTACAAGCAGGATGTAGACAAGACAGCAGGACAGGAAGGAGCAAAAAACCTCTTTTCCTCTTGGCTGTGATCACTAGCAAGATGAACTGGTGGGCAGCACTGTGATGAAAGTCTGTATGTGGGATAAGGAGAAGCTCCGAAGCAGCTCTGCAAATAAAAGCATGATTCTAAAACCACTATTAGCTTCAGAAGATGTACTCTTTAGTCCTCTGGAAGCAGAGAGTCTGAAAAGTGAAGACAGAAATTCCTCTGTGCTCTGAGGAGAGCTGGTGGACAAATTCAAAAAGCCAGCATGTCCACCCCATTACATGAGGCTCTCCTGCCCTTTTTTTTGTGTCCATTTTTTCTTGGCAAAGTAGTGAAAGAAGATGGCGGATTTAAATGATTTTATGTTTTAATTAATTATAAGAAAAGTTGTTCTGAGTCTGCCCAAGGGGTCCATTTTTTTCAGTGTCTTAGTAAGCCTGTGGTAGTCAACCAGAATTGAGAGTGCATACATGATAGTATTGTCCCAGTCTCCAGTAAAGTGAATTACTCTGCTTAAATAGCATTATTTTACAAATTATTTATTTAATTTCATGTAATTCTTTCCCTTTATTTTAATGATATGTGCTGCAAACTCTGTACAAAATTTTCCAGAATGCTGCAGAGAAAGCCCCTTTTTATTCAGCTCTCCAATGGAATTTTTCACTTTATGCCTTTCTCTATTTTTTTTCTCTCTGCTTCCTTCTTATTGATTACTGTTCTTCTAAATTAGGCAGACATTAGCATATTTACCCTAGCTGGATTTTATTTACATTCTTTTGATCTTCGGGCTTTCTTGAAAAACTGGTTGGAACTGGTTTCCAGTTAGTGTTGGAGGGTGAATTTATTATTTTCCTCATTAGATTCAAGAGGAGTTGCTCTTTTATCTATCCTTTTCCCCTGCTCCCCCCTCCCCTCCCTCTCTTGTCTTTGCTTATTTTCACTGGGAATTCAAAATTCCTGGTGACATTAACCTGCATAAAATCAATTCCTGTTACTAATATTTCAGCATGTTCTGTTAGAGGAACTTGGAAGCTGACTAAGGAATACGTCAGTTCTTTTTGCTCACTGCAAAAGCTTCTGGGCACATGAATGAGCTGACCACAATTATGTGGCTGTAATACGCAAGCAGATGAAAACTGATAAAAGGGAGTCAGCAGACAATTGGCACAAACTGGATTTCTAGACATCAGTTGCTCATGAGTTTTAGGTACCTCAGAGAATCTGAGCTATCAGCATGATGTGGCAGATGTGACACAGGACCTTTAGAAATCTGACCTTTTTTGGAGTGTCAGCTCTAGGCTTGGCAGGATACCCTGGAGCATCTGAAATGTTACTAGTCTCATACACATTTATCTGAATTCCACACCAGGTCCTTTCTTTCATGGTCTTAACCCTCTAGTTTTCCTTGACATGCTGTAGGAATCCTACTCATCCATATTTTTTGCAGTGTTCTGCACTAAAACCTATGGTTTTGGGAATTACTATCTTGCATTTTGCTGATACATCCTAACACTCTCAAGAGCTGGGGTTACACTGAGGGCACATGACATTTCAAATTCCTATTGTGCAGACAGAGTTAGGCAAATTAAGCACCAGTATCTTTCTGAATTTGCAGCCAATTAGGACATTAAATAGGGGCATCTGTTATGGAGAGGTTTTTTAGTATCTGAATTGCTTTTATAAACTGTTTGAAGCCTATGCTGTTATATCTCTGGTCAGGGTAGTGAGGAGGCAAACTTGTAGCTGTTTCTTCTTAATTAAAAAATATATATGATTTTTTAATAAGAAATTTCTTGATCTTGACACAGAGTGTTCCGTTTTCTTACTTGTATTACATGTTCAGGCATTAGTGAATTTATATGTAAAGTCTGAATGATTCATTCCACCTAATTAATTTTTTTTCATTTCTGTATTAAAGGAGGTTTTTCTGAACCTCCTCTGAGTTGTTCAGCACTAATATTAGACTAAAACCCCTTGATTCATTATAATCCCTGAAGAAGTCTAGTAAGTTAAAGGAAATAAGACTAATAGACAAAGTCACTTAATTCCTCTGGTTAAGGACAAGATCAGCTACTCTTGATGGATGTCTTTCTCATACCCTCTGCAAATTCAGCATTTTGCTATGGTTATCTCAGGCAGTCTCCAGCACACCTTGTATTTGTGAAAGTTTCTTATCTAAATGTCCAACAAAATTCAAGCACACTGCCTTCTTCTAATAAATATCACAGCAATCTTTGTTTTTAAAGACTATAATGCTTCTTTATAACTCCTTCTCGCACTAGAAAAAAACCTAGATTTCTCGACCCCTAACCCTCCCCCATATATTACATTTTCAAGACCTCTAGTTTTCCTCCTGTCTCTCCTCTGGACCCTTTTCTGGACTCCTGCTAGCAAGTACTACCCCTCTGCTCCTTTTTATTGCTCTTATGCTGTTCCCAGCAATCAGCCATAAAGAAGTGTCACAATGTATATTGTGTTAAATGCCTAGATAAATTTATAAGACATTTTCATTGGATTTTCTGATATTGTTGATCTCAGTGACACACTCTTTTATTATCATCATGTGAATTTACTGCCAAAACTCACTAGGAAAATTATTTTTGAGATTTTAACAATATACCCCTAATTATACAAGTGTTGAAAATAATAAAAACAATAAATCATTTTAATGAAGCCCAGTGCTATGCTACTCATGCACACAATTAGCTTTTTCTTGGACTGTTTTACTTCTGTTGTGATAATATTGATAAAGTCAGTTTGTGATACTTGACTGTTTTGATTTCTTTTTATGTGTCTGGTTGTATCAGGGGGCTTTCCGCTGAAAATTATGCTTTTCTCTGAGAGTTAAGTAGAATCTTTCTGGCTTGCTTGCTGTTTCACTTCTCCTGGTTTGGTGGGAGGATGTAACTAGTGTTGGTCTGGAGCAAAGGCTGCTCAGACTTGACAGTCCTATATGTAGTGTGTATTTTTCTCACCCTTCCACACTACCTCTCAGAAAAATCCCAATCCAAAACAAAAGCTAAACCTGTATTGCATTACAAAATCCAGAAGCACCTCCTTTTTTTGTGCTTCATTAATATGCTTAAAATATTTTTAGTGGTACTACTGACTTTTTTTCCTTTGTGATCCTCTACCACTCATGACACAGACTAAGTACAAAAATGGCAAAATTTTATTTCAGGTAGACTTCTATCTCATTTGATTGCATTGATAAGCTGATTGCACGTTGTAGTTTTACCCCCAGTTTTCTTAGCTCTCAGTGCTGCTGTTCTTAAAAGCAACAATGCTGCAACAGTTCCTTCACTGGACACAATAACATGTTCTATCTCTTTCAAGTTTCCTGTGTTTCCCATGAAAATTGCCCAGTACATTGAGAGCTGTCCAGATTTTCTGAGAAATCATAGAATAATTCAGGTTGGAAGGGACCTTAAAGATCATCTAGTTCCCTATAGGCAAGGACACCTCCCACTAGATCAGGCTGCTCAGTGCCTTGTCTAGCTTGACCTTAAACACCTCCAGAGAAGGGGCATCCTCTCTAGGCAGCCTTTTCCAGTGTTTCACTACCCTCACTGTAAAGAATTTCTTTCTTATATCCAGCCTGAATCTACCCCCTTCCAATTTGCATCCATTGTTTCCAGTCCTCCCATCACATATCTTATTAAAAAGTCCTACACCTGCCTTTCTGTAAGGACCCCCTCAGGTATTGATAAGTTACTAATAGGTCCCCCCTGAGCCTTCTCTTCTCCAGGCTGAACAACCCCAACTCCTTCAGACTGTCTTCATAAGGCTGTTGCTCCAGCCCTTTGATCATCTTCGTGGAAATATCCCTGTTAAATTAAGTGCTCAATAATACCATCAGATAGATGTTTGGACACCAAGTATTTTAAGTTATGCCTGCAAAAAAAAGAAATGTGGGGGCACAAAAAATATTTTTCACCGCATTGATTTTTCTATTTAGTGGCTTCATAGAAAATTTGTTTTTCAATTTTTATCTGAAGAGAACTGTGTGATAGCAGCAAGAGCATCTTCCGCTTAACAACAAATGTCAGCTTGGCTCCTAGAAACTTATGTCAGAGGCTGCAAAAATTGCAGACAATTCTATCTGCAACATGTTTGAGGAGGGTGCAGAGGGGGCAGGGAAAGTCAAACAGCTTTTTCACAATTGCAGCTTTGCCAACTATAGCTTCTGCTTTAGGCAGTATTTTCCTATTATTGTTTTGGTGTGGAGAGAGGCGTGTCCTTGCATCCACTCATGCTTACATGATTGTTTTGAAAAGAATAAAATTTTTTAAAAAGATAAGAACAAGTTCAGCTCATCTAGCCCTCTGGCATTTAATTATGTGGCTCTGCAATCTATATTCAGGAAGCTTTTTATTTTCAGGTTTCTCACAGCCTTTTTATGGGGCGACTACATCTTTATTGGCTGTATTGAATATGTGTCAATGGAGTGGTTTTTCATGCTGCATGAGTGCACTGATGCTGTGATCTGCTTTTGGCAACTACATGTATACAATATACATTTAACACAATAGAAAAGGGCTAGAACAGGACACTGAAGTGAAGGAGAACAGAAATCACACAGACTGTCTCTATGAGAGTTGTTAATAATGGATCCTCTCTGAGGCTCTGAGATAGGTCAGATAAAAATGATAGCCAATTCTGTGACAAGTTCATTTTGAGGTTGTGCAGTTGCTTTTATAAAATACTATAAATTACTGCAAAATTTATGGATTTATAAATTAGTGTGTAGAATATTACTGAAAAATTAGAACTATTTCATGAGCCTTTGAAAACAGATGTATAAAGGAAACTTTTTTTTTCCTAAAGTGAGGAAATAGTTGTCAGAAGAGGAGTTTAAAATGAACTATCTGGTGGTAAATAACTCAACCCTGACAAACCACAGGGGAAGTGTACCTAGTGTCAAAGCAGCAGCTCATGAGGTTTTGAGGCCACATTACCAAAAGAGACGCTCTTTGGATGGGCAGAAAGGGAAAAGCCAAGAGTCAGGCCAGCTGAAGTGGCCATCTCTTCTGACTATTTTTAAATGGAGACAAAGTTTGGAAGAGCGCCTACTGAAGAAGCACAAAACTAGGCTGAATTGCTTTCAGGTAATATCAGTTACAGAACATCTCGGCTGTTGTAAGTAATATTATTAAACATCATTGGTAACTGCATGTGGTCATGTAGAAGAGATTAAATTAGATATGTGTGTCATATATTATCCCTAATTTCTGCTAATGGCTTGTAAACTTACGTTAAATAGGTTTTCAGAAGTTTTATGCTGTAAAGCCAAGAATACAAAGTTTTAAAGGGCTGAAACTGATGCTTTCTGAAGTGTCAGCAAATACAATTTAGTAGGTTTTGCTGAAAATCATAGGGTCTTCTTTTCAACATCTCAGATGAGAGTTCTGAAGTAAGGTAATTAATTTCAAATATAAAAATGGCTGTATTAGTTTTGCAGTGCATGTTATGAGTGTTACGTAGTATTATACATCAGATTACAAATTGTGTCTTATTCGCTTTTCGTTATGTTCTTTATTTGTCCACATTTGATTAAAAAGGAAATTGAAAATAAAAATATTTCTTGTAAATGCAGCTATTAAAGAAGAGGGATGTTGACAATCACTATAATGTTTGCAGGACTGTGAAAGTTCTCACCCTATTTCAACTACAGTTTGTAGTGCCAAATTAAACTGCATGAAATAAATAACTTCTATAAAAAATAAAAATGCAATAAAAAAACCCTCAATGTAACTCAGTAACAGCTTCAAGTTTAAAGCCTTCTGCTGACTTCAGGGCAAGCAGAATTCCAAAAATTAATCTCAAACCACAATACTAGCATCTTTATTACTAGCAGTGTTAGAGATTATTATAATACACTGTATATAATGCTCTGTAAATCTGTTTCCAGTGTATTTGTATAATGAACATGCTTTCATCAATGCTTTCACTTGTAGATGGACAGTTAAGTTCCTGAATAAAATGATATCATTTTCTAAGCTAACCTTCAAGCAGAAATCCCTTCAAACTTCAAAAGCTAAAACTTAACTGTACAAGAGAGTATAAAGCATTCTTTAATGAGGAATGGATTATATTATAGTTCTGGTAGCAGCGTGCAAGTGATAATAGTGAGTGGATCATAGCAATCACTCCATTCCATTCTTCTCAGAGGCTTTCCTTTAAAAAATTAAATGCCATTCAAGCTCTGATACAGGTTTGATTTAAAGAATTCTTATGTCGTTCATATTCAAAATAACCTTTCATGGAACAAACTGCTTCATACTCATTTGATAAGATTGTGTAACAAAACCCCTTGGAAAATGTGCTTTTTCCCCATTTTTTCTTGCACCTCCTTTGTCAAAAAGCTCAAGAAATATGATATGACTAAGAAATCTGAACATGATAGAGTTTAAATTTACTTTTTTACCTTGTCATTAAATATGTAATTCTGTTTAAATTTCCATAGAACATCACTTTGATTAAAACAAGTAGGTAAGTTTATCTTTCCATCATTGGTGGGTGGTACTGAAGACAATCGTTGAAAGAAGCAGCTTAGTGTACATCCAAAATAGAGAGATCTAAAATATCATCATACTAATACCAGAAAAAAATATATATTGGAGACAGGTATATTTGCCATTGCCTATAAAAAAATCAGATTTTCTGATGCAACATGAATTTTCATATGATAAGAATAGAATTCTCTGCAAAATCTCTGAAGCAGCTTGATATTGCTTTTTAGTGAAGGTGATTGAATCTTGGGAAGAGTGAAAAGGAGCAAAATAGGTTGGGTTCATATATTGCCTGATTTTTGGGGGGATGAATAGTCAAGAATTGTATTTATTAGGTGACAAATTGTAAAAGGATCTCAAAAGACTGTG